>PTEX01000116.1:1290282-1333208 GCA_003342815.1 Eudromia elegans | reverse complement strand
CAGTCAGCTGGATTATGTTCTGATAGCCATAAATAAGTACTTACACAAAAAAAAAAAAAAAAAAAAAAAAAAAAAAAAAAAAAAAAAAAAGAGGTATATAATGCCAGTATTTGAATCAGCAATTTACTCCAGAAATGTTCGTTGATAAAGGATCACTATTTAGTCAGAGTTTCTTTGTCAGAATTTCTGTCCTCAATTACTAAATGTGTTCTAGCAGCCAGCTTTACTTGGACAGACTTTGACTGATTGCCTTTTATTGGCTGGAGCTGATGCTGATTTGTGATGATGGTGTAGTCTCTGTTTTCAGGTTGATGTGAGGAATTTCTTCAGGCATGGGCAAATATCCTTAGTTTTAATGAATTTGTTGTTCACAAAAAAGTGACAGAACCGTAGTTGGCTCCATTCTCTGCTTTCTAAGAGGCCTGTTTTCTTTATCTCGGTGCTGTGGGCAGGGTAGATGTTTCTTAAACTGTTTTGACTCACAAGGCTGTTTGTACAATGACAGTAATGGTGCTTTATAAAAAAGGAAGTATATCATCTGCTGCGTCTCAAGACTGTATTTGTTTCTTCCATGGCTACACAGAATTAATAGCTCAGTCAATCAGTCTGAAAAAGAAAGCCAAGTTTGTCTGTCTTTGCTGCTTCCAAATAATTCACTTCTAAAACTAAAAATGCTTTGTGCTGGTGAATAAATGAACTTGTGTTTTCAATATCATTGTGGTTTTGTTACTTTAGTCTTTCCCATGAGTTATCCTCCATTATATCCCATGTTATTTTGATAATTTTCCCTGATCAACACACTTCACAAGTCTACTGTGCTTTTTCTCCCCACAAAGATAKTTTACTTTAACCAGTTAATATTGGTTCCAAGACTGATCCTTGGAGAACTACATGAACAAAATTCTTCCAATTCAGTGCAAATCATTGCTATTTTTCTTCAGATAATTCTTTACACAATTTACAATTCTTACATTACAACCTGTCTTTTACAACTGAATTAACAAATTTTGTTGTAGTGCCCCCTTGAACATCAAGTAATTTGTTTGAATCTAGTTTCAATTTATCTTGTTTATAAAACAGTTATTGCATTAGTCTGGAACAGTTCTGCTTTCAGCAAAATTCATTACAAGTTTACCAAACTTAGGTGCTTGAATACTATGAACAAGTTTTGGGGGATGGAATTGTGGTCTATTGAGGCCAGACTAATGATCTTGAAYTTGCTTAAATCAGGTTGTTATTTTCTTTCCTCCATCTTTAAAGAGAAATAGAAAATATATAGTTTTTCTCTTACTGTTCTATTACTGCTTTGTTTTTAAAATTATTATGTCATATCATTGCTGAAAGTTTCAAACTTCCTAAAAATCTGGAGGCAGGATGTCTGTTTGCTTCCAGCAGCCTTGTCTCTGCATCTTTAACTCTTGATTTGATTACATTTAATGCTGGGGATTTTTGCTCTTTTCTCAGGATATATGTTCACAGTCTGATATTTCAGTTGACCATCTTTCCCATGGCCATCACCAGTGTCCTTGCCTCTGTTTTCGGTAAGGCAAAGAATTTGCTTGAATTTGGGACCATAGCTTAGATTATTTGCAGCATTTTCAGTAGAGGATGTGGTTTTTTTGGACTGATTTTTAACTCTCTTCTATGGTTTCCCTATAGCTCTAGTACCTTTTTAGGAAAAATCCTGTCAGTTCTTCAGCAATTCCTTCCCTGGTTACAAAGACAAGTATTAGAAGTGCTCTTGCAGTTTTTATCTTCTATTGTTCTCAAATTATGCTACCTGCAAAGAAACTCAAGTGCAAAGGAGTGGGAGGGGGGAGCTGCGTGAAATAAAACTAGTTATTGCTATACTTGATATTTAGTAGTTAATGATGTTAAATTAGTAGGATAGTTTTCAAAGAAAGAAGTGGGTCCATTAATGATTCATTGCTATAAGTAAATTAATGTAATACCAAGTTGCTTGACAAAATTTTGTCAACAGGTGGACACTATCTGCAAGGGAATATTTAATAAGTGCTATTAACAAGTGCTGTTAAAATAATCAACAGACTAAAATTTAAACAACCAGTTGACATGGGAAAACAAAGTGCAATTTAGGCAGATCTCAAAATCCTGCAGAAGTTTCTCAAATACATGGCTTTACAGCCTGGACTGGGGTTAAAAAGGACAGATATATTTTGAAGCGTAGAGTAGGATAATGAATTCTAATGTTRAAGTTGTGGGGTGATGTGTTTGGAGGCTGTATTCCAATGTTGAGCTCCTTATTAATTCTCTTAGCTCTTTTATGMTTTACCCTAAAATGGAAATTCCCAATGTGGGGAACACTTTGTACATGGCTCAGTAACACTGTAATTAAAATCAGTGCTATAATGCAAGTACTATATTGTAAAAATGATATCRGGATACAGTAAACGAGGCAGCATCATTAATGCAAAGAAAATCTATTCCTCAGAGCTCTCTTGTACGCGTGMCTRTGGGCAACTTGCTGACACTGCRTGCTCTTGGCTGTTGTGGGACTCTGGAATGAGCATGATTTGCTTGACTTCATTTGGGTGTGAATAAAGGAAACACATAAAGGRTAACATAACCATAGCTACAAGGACTGGGAATGGTGTTAAATAGCTATAGGCAGGCCTCTCCAGACTAAGTGTGTGTGTGCTTTATTCTTATGTTGCTTTTCAGTAAAAAAAAAGAGAAATTAACGTGTGAACAGGTTATAACCCRATTTCCTAACTAGCTGGAAAGAACAGGCCAAATCTCATCCCAAATTGAAGCAATTTTACACTTCCTTCTGTCAGCTCAAGTTACTTTGGGCTCCCTAAACCGCACACAGAACAGTTTTTAAATCTTCTGCTCCCATAGCAGAAAGTGGGCCCTGGTGGCCTTAAAGGCCCAATATCATCTTCTGGTTGACAGAGCCTGATTTGATCCCAGATATCCCATGACTCTCACTTTTCTGCTATTAAGTTCGCATAGCTGCTGTCTCCACTCTACTTACTTTCTCTTTAAATCCAGCCAGCTGTCTGTCAGCTTCAAATTTTAATATGCATCTTTCTCGTATTTGGTACATATTACAAAACTGACATTACAGAAAGCTGCCAAGGTTGGGTTCTGAGAGAAATGAGGAACAGGCTGAAAAATAAGGGATGGATGTGCTATTCTAACRTAACTTTTTTAGATTGCTACTTGTCACCTGAGGATGAATGCATTTTAAAACATGTAGAGTAATGCTGTTACAGTTGTTTACTGTTTAACTGTACCCCAAAACTTATTTCTTTTTAAGCAAGTAGAGTGTAACTCAGATTTCCAGAGACCACAAAAAATGTGCGGACCCTAATGTAGAAGTGTATGCTTGWCYACAAGCATATTCAGAATGTCTTTCCAACCMTACTTGAAAGAACATTTTGGATACTATGTCTTAAAAGAATGTTAATKTGCATCTGAAGAAAAAGATACCTAGATGGATGGTCTGCTGATGAGCTTGCTTGTGGCTTGACTGAAAGGATGGTAAAACCTTTTGGTTGAATGGAGCTTAGTATGGATCCCAGCAGAGGTCTGGGGGATTACAGACTAGGTTGATGTGCTCCAGTCTGTGCTGGGTGGCACCATGGAGTAGATTCAAACAAAGACCAGAAAATAATAATAATGTGGCAGACCAGCTGGGAGAAAAAAAATGCATATATTTTTTCCCCCCWTGTTTGTTGTGGAATCTAGGTTGTCTCTTCCCCTTTTCAGTGGATCTCTCTTTATGGCAAGGTAGGAGCCCATGTCCTGGCCCACAGGTTTGCAGCCAGGGTTTGGCTCTGTGCTAAGTAATGTCTCTCGCTGTGCTTTTATTTGCTAATTAAATTTAAAGGCATCTTTCACTTATCTCCTGTTCCCGAACTTTGCATCACCCTTTCACCTGGCATCAGAGCCAATTACCCAGGAAAGATAAGATACAAAATTGGTTAATATCGAAAGGCTGCTCCTGTTGCTGATGTGATCTTATCAGGTGGTACCGTCTGATCGCTTAGAAGCCAAAAGTGCTGGCAGTTGGTGCAYAGCTCGGACGCTTCCATGGGACAAACTTCTGGCTCTGCTGGGATACTCAAGCAGCGCTTGGAGAGTGGGATGACAGCGTTTCACCCTGGCACGTCAGTCCTGGGAGGACCTCTCTGACACGGACTGACAGGTTTGCTCTGGACCACTCRTGAAGGGATTGCTGCAGCCTAATGAAACGGATTTTTCTTTCAGTATTTTACACAGAAATTGGAGTTTAGTGGTTGGAATCATACTGAGAGAGAACAGTCAGCTTCGTTTTGTGCTRTTTTGGTAGATCTCCCTGGGAATTTGGTAATTCCTTCAACAAAAGGTAAGCTTATTATACATTTACTTATTTTTTGAAATCATCAGTAATAAATGAAGTCAAAATAGACTTGCTCGTCTTCATCACTGAGCAAAGTCTACCTTCAAAGTAGATGATGGATGACCTTGGAGGGGTGAAACCTGTAATCATGTGTTCTGAAGTGTAGTTCGTGTGCTGATATAGGGGTATAAAACAGGTGGAATYGGCCTTGACCAACCTGTATTAGTATCTTACTTCCCCAAAAAATATATATATATTTTTGATGCTCTCTTCTGGGTGATGGTAATCCTGCATGATTTGTTTGGGAGGGGAAGCATTGCTGTGTCCTCCTGCACCGAGTAAAGGCTGTCAGGGGACGTGGCCCTGGCAGGTGATCCGGCGAGCTCCAGAGGATGTGCGTCCTCAAGTGAAAGATCAAAAGCCTGCGTGCTCTGCTCTGATCCTGACTTCACAAGACAGCTGGGAAAGCACTTTTTTGCACTTTAGTTTCACCCAGTCAGAAAGTATTTGCCAGTATGGCAGCACAGCACAGGAAAAGGGCCTTATTAATTCAGGCATCTAGTTTAAAGAGAGGCAGCCTCTAATATGTGTGTGATATAATGACCACTCGCGCTGTTCCTGAAGTGTTACCCTTGAGCAACAAAAATTAAAATTCATCAGTGCGGAAGAAAGTGTGTCASAACGGATATCAGATATTTGAGTTGGGCACGGTGGAGAGGCTGCTTTGGAAAGGGCTTCGATTTCATTATTTCTCTGCCTTCATAATTCACTTACATCTTTAATGAAGGTTCATGAATGAATTCAGAAATAGGTTATAAGACAGACAGACTGTCATTCTCCCTCCATTTCAGTCTCAAAAACCGCAAGCCATCTGAGAGTTGAACTTATACTTCAAGAGGAAGAAATTGATAAGATTTAGATCAAGCAGAAGAATGCGGAGAGTGTCTGGAGGGAAAATACCAAATCCTCAAAGGGCCATTTACAGCCAGCATGAAATCAAGAAATTTTTCTTTTGTTCAGAACAGTCTAGTGCTGTTTTATGCTTGTTAATACTTGAAGAAATAGGAAAGCAATTGATTGCACCRTTTTTATTTCTGTGTTAGTTTAGGACAGAACATCTTCAGACATCTCAGTGTTTGTTTGCTGAGCCATCTATTTATATTGTCATCAAGGGGTATATAATAATGACGTACTCGTTTCAGAAAAAAACTAGAAGGGGACAAATAGCATTCTCAGGGCAGAGCTGGACTGTTTTTTAGCATCCCTTCAGCTCTTTTATGGCGTGACCTGTATGTCTGTGCAAAGARTATTGAAGCAACAGCTATATAGTTACTTCTTTCTATTAGCAGCAATAAAAAGTTTGTGTCAAGTGGGATGGCTGGCTGTAGGAAGGATGAACACTTGGCTCCAGTATAATGCTCAGTGTAAAGAAGTTCCCCTAATGYGTTGGTTGGTTTTGAATGAGCCTCTGCAATGTTTAGGATCTACTGATACGGGTCAGGGCTGTGTATCCCCCCATTACCTGCTCACTGAGGTTCATCATCCTGGCTAAGAGTCCAGGTCTCAGGCAACTCTTCTGTGCTAAAATCCGTGTCAGCTCAGAAGAAAAAAAGGCTCTCATCCTCAAGGCAGCACAGCATAATTAATAGGTCARATTGCACCATGCTGTGCGTAAATCTGGAGAAAAATATATTATGTTTCATTCTGCTTTTTGTTATTACAGTTGAGTAATGTTGCCGTTAACATCAGTGCTTGTTTGTAGAGAACTGATTTATTTAAGAGACTGATAAAATCTTTRCATGTTTCATTTTGAATTATATGTTTTGTTTGTTTTGTTTTTATTATAGTGTCATAGTCTTGGGTCAAAATGCATAGTTTTTTCCTTAGAGAAAAACAACTCTGGAACCAAAGTTACCTTTCATTATGATCGTGGACTGGGTTGACTTGTTTCATTTCATAAAACTTGCTATTTCAGCTTTTAAGTAATGGAAGCAAAGATAAAGTATCTCCAGTTATTGCTGTAGTTTCCCGAAACATTTTGTTAACTATACCTGCTTGGAGATATATATATATATATATATACATATAAAAATTTTAAAAAGTTTAATAAGATATTCAGAATTTACTTTGCTGATACCTTGCTGATACCTCTCTGTTTCTGACTAGATCTWGCTGTTCACTGCATGGTATTTCTGTGGCAGCAACTACATTAAATGAATTGCTCCCCTACTTTTGGTAAGCTACCAAGAGTTGCCATCAAGAAATGGATTTGTCTTGGTTATTCTCATTGGGAGATATGCAGATGTATATAGATATACARATGTATTTTTATGTGTGTTAAATAGTCATCTCTGAAATTTCAAAGACATACTGTTGATAGTGTTTCTACTGATGATTTTCTTAAAAAATGAGTTAGATTTTAGTATGTGTTCCATTGCCTTTTTGGTAAGCCACCAAATACAGAACCATCAGTAGTATGGAAATCTCTGTTTCTTATCTGTGTAATAATTAGAGGAAAGACCAACAGGTGCAGCGTAATCACAATTAAAAAGTGCATCCTGGAGAGAGAGAGAAAAAAAACCCTGTTTATAAATCTTTAGAGTGTCAGTTTATTATTYCTGTTTTGTACCTCTTTAGTTGTGTTAAAGCATTTATCCTTGGTGCTACAGTTAGATTCTTTGCTTCTACACGTGCGTAGCATTTGAACTGTTAGAGACGGTCATTGCAGAAGAGAGAATTAGAACAGTTCAGATATTTTAAAGCAAAACTATTTAGTCTTGATAAATGGGGGTGCAAAATTATTACCTGATCATCAGGTCAGGTGCATGTATACAAGTTTCACTTTTGGTGTGTGTTCCTAGAGGCAGATGGTGGGATTTGTCTTCTACTGTTTGGAGGAAAGGAAAAAGAAAGAAAGAAATATAATGCRTTTTATTCATTCCGTGCTTCTTTTATGTTTTGGTTCTAGTTAGAAGGAAAATTGAAAAGTGCCCCAGCAAGTGAATTATCTCCCCTGTCACATCCTTATCTTTCAGAAGCAAAATCCTTATCGATGACAGGATCAGTAGAAGCCAGCCATAGACCATTAGTTCTTCCTACATACATCCCTCAGCTTCACCCACACACGCTTTGGAGCWAATGGCGTTGTAGATAAGCATCTTCCAGTTCTATGTTTTAATTAATGATCATTTTTTGCCGTTATCAACTGTCTGCTCTGTGAATGTATGAGAGCTTTGCAGTATATCATCTGTCAAATGGTCTGTGTATGTTTTTGCACCCATACCCACTGTGACAGTATTCAGATTAATCCTTGGTAACTTCTTGTTTTGTCTGAATAATTGATAACCTGTCACATTTAAGAGTCTATCTAAAGATTTTGTATGAGTCCTTATTGTGGCCAGAAATGTAGTTCTTATATGGAATGAACGGACACTGCTGGAGATGTGCATGTCACATGTCAGAATAGGGCAAAATGTTTTGCATCTGTTACACTGATCAGCTGTTACATCAAAATGGCTGTTTAAGATAATTTTCTGCGAAAGATCACAAGATTTGTGATGAAAGTACATAAAAGCCCCTATGTTTGTTTTTATTCATATCTTATCAGTTCTCTACCTACCCCTTTCAATCTGATTTGCTGATGCTCTCCTGAATTTATTCACGACTTTCCAAACATTTTGAATTCCGAAATGAGACAGAACACTTACTATTTCCTTCTCTCCCTCCTCTTCCATTTGCTCAGTAAAACACGTAGAAAATAAAGTAAATAACTCCATTAATTTTTAATTCGTGATAACAACTTGTTGGTCTATTGCATTTTTGTATGTGTGCCTGGAAAGAGAAATCTTTTATTTCTTCTTATTCCCTCTTACTGTCATTGGATAAAAACTGAGGGAATTGAGTGTAGAAGTAGTGAGCATTTGCCAGACTAAAGAAAAAAAAATTAAGGGGATTTTTGCCTTAAATGAAATAATTTCTCAAGGAAATACGTGAATACTTTAACTACAGAACTGCAGCATTTTCACAAAAGGTGTTGTTAAAGTAAAAGGTTTCTGAAATAAAGCACTTAGTCATGCTAAAATACAGTAAGATACTAGAGTTGTATTGAGGGAAGGACATGTGCACTCAAAAGGGCAATCTAGCTGGACTTTCTTTCTTCATTCTGGTAAATGGAAGCTTTTATTGACCTAACTGGGCATAAGATCAAACCCAAAACATCTGTACTCTGATGCAGAATTCAAAAGTACAAATGCAAAAGTAAGCGTATGTGGCAGTGAAACRAATCCAAGACCTGACAAACATTTCTGAAACCATTAGAGTGAAAACAAATGGCTTATTATCTGTTTTCAGCATAGAGTARTCTTGCACATGAATGTGTCCTGTGGTAAAAATAATGAAAAGTACATGTAGATCATTTTTCATACCAAAATTAAATGTGTATGTGCAGATCCTTGTAATAACTGTAATAGATTAATATATAAGCACATACATTTCCTATAAAATCTGTGCTGAATAAAAATATTCTCAAAAGAAATAAAAAGAATAAATGTTTGTTTCTCATAGGTAGACAGTATAATTTGTATAACCTGCTGCAAAAAAAGCTCTATTAATGAACATGCATGTCAACTATATAGCTTCTACTCTTGCAACAGTTTTGAAGAATTAATCTTCAAAAGAAAATGTTTGATTTTAACTGTATTAATATTCTTAGTGACAGGTGTAAATAGATATTGAACATTTTTAAAAATGTATTTTTAGTTCAAAAGCTAACACAGATAATAAAAACCTGCTCATTAGATGCATTTTTGATGTCTCTATACTRCACATCACTAACTGAAATACTGTAAGTGAAGCCATTCTTGCCATGATTAAAAATAAGTAAGTAGATAAATAAGATACCAAGTCCTTTGTGTTCCAGATGGTCTCCCTTAGGAAAGGTTTCAAGTTCTTAAGTAGCCCATGGGGCTGAGTTTACATCTCTGGCTAGGTAAAGCTTGTTTAGGCCGCTACTCTCAGAGCAATGTAGGAATGCTTTCACAAA
This sequence comes from Eudromia elegans, assembly GCA_003342815.1. Taxonomy (NCBI): domain Eukaryota; kingdom Metazoa; phylum Chordata; class Aves; order Tinamiformes; family Tinamidae; genus Eudromia; species Eudromia elegans. The sequence goes on along the minus strand of PTEX01000116.1, from coordinate 1,323,819 downwards.
GGACAGTGGCAGACTATTTCTGGTACGATTTCTGCTGTAACTTAATGGCTTAAGGAAGGTGAAAGAAATTTTCCAAAATGTAATGATCCCGAACAGTTGCTTAACTTGTTTTCTTTTTATCCCAGTCCAACAGGACCTGCAAGAAGCAGTTTTCTGTTTCGAGTGCTCCCATAATGAAGTGGGAAAGAAAATTGTTGTTCCCAGGGCAATAAACTGCTTAGCTTTTTTTTTTATTGTTTTAGATGATCAAATATCTGGCAAAGACATTCAGTAAGATCACTGAAGATTAGTCCTCTAGTCATAGAAAAGCACAGGAAAAGCTTTTTCTACTGGATTTCGTCGAGAAAATTAAATTTACTGACCACTGCTTTGGCTGTTTTGCATCATGTATACTCACATACATGGGAGCAGAGCAAAAGTGATCTGTGATATCCAACTGATGTTACTTGGGTGAGCAAAGAGCTATAAATTGAGAGTTGAGCTGAGGCTTGGCTCAGTTCACAAAAGGAAAAGACCTGTATTTTATTTATTGTTAGGCAGTCAGACCCTAAGTACTGAGGGGTTTTTTTGTATTTGGAAGAAAAGGAAATATATTCATAACTTCTTTTGTGAATGTGAATTCTGAATCCAGTTTCTACACTACATCAGTCAGGTTGAAATAAAAATTATTAACAAATAAATATGGGGGGCTGAGGCTGAGAACGGCACCGTCTTTAGTGTTAATGAACAGCATAGGAATTATTTCACTGTAATATCCAGAAACTACTAATGTCTGAATCCATGGAGACTCACAATTATCATTAATGGAATTTAGTATTTTCAGGATGGTGGAAAATAGTCTGRCTTTAATAAAATATTAATGGGTAGAAACTTTGGATTAAATATTCATCTTGGTGCCTTTGGAGGTTATGTTCTATTGCTACCATGCAGCCCATTAGTAAATAATGATCTAGTGGCAAAATCTTCAGGGACGTAGTATAGCTTAGTACAGAATTGCTTTACAAAGTTAAATCATAGGGCTTACATATTTCCTGTTTTGTAGATAGCTTCATTGCTTACATGGGGGGTGAGTGTGGTGGGGAGGGCTGATTCTGTGCAGGTGCTCTTATAAATTGCACTGGTAGAGGTAAATTACCCAAGCTGAGCTGGAGGCCTGTCTGGGGCCTGGTCACCCTAGCACTGAGCGCTGTCCRCAGCTCGCTGTGCACCCCTTTGGCAGCGGGTGAGCTGGGGCTGTGCAGCCCTGCTGACCAGGGTCTCCTCTGTGAAACAGGCTGTGCAGCTTGAAGGAGGAGCAAGAAGAGAAGCAGATAATGAGGCTTTTGCGCTTACCTTTTCCTAGCAATCACAATCACATTAAAAGTAACACTTGGGTATGGCTGATCTGTGAAAGGATAACCAAGCTGCCTGTGAGCATAAGGGCACAAGCGTTTCTGTTTTCAAACAAATGTCTYGTGGAGTTGACAGAAAGTGCGCTGTTGAAACAGGTTGCTAATGGAAATTGGGGGCTTTTGACAAGCCCCATTTAAAAAAAAAAAAATCTCAATTTAAGATCAGTCTTTCATTTAATAAGCCAGCRTTTGTAATGATGCTGTAGCATCTCATGAGAGTTTGAGTTGAGCCATAGCATTTGTGACGTGTGGAGAACAAGGATAAGGGGCAATCTAAATGCAGCTTTCAAGATGCACCGTGGCTGGTGAGCCCCAGGCTGTGCTGGTTTCCCCCTGCACAGAGGGAAAGAGACACGGTGCCTTCAGGAACAGGCATTTCAAATAGGCAGCCAGTCCGTAACTCTCCATTTCCTCTTTGTCAGCGTACCACATACCTATTATATTTGGGAGAGGAAATGCCAATCTCAAATGACTGCATTTTTTTTTTTTTTGCATTTAGAGGTCAAAGAACATTTTGCATGAGTGACATTACAAATTATATCTGTACCATTATCCAGCCACAAATAGGGACTAGAGCGATTATGAACTATGTAAGGCTATTTCATCTGCAAYRCAGTTAAATACTACATGTATTTACATCTGCCGTGTAGTTAGCTAACGTGCTAAATCACCATTTTATTTCCTTCTGTGGACTTGAATGGGGTGTGYTTGCAAGCTCCTGCAACGTCTGAGAGATGTCCAGATAAATGGATGGGTGTCGGTTGGTTGTGTYGGTGGTTCTGTTTTGGAGCTTAATGGCAGTGGAGGAGAATTTTATATTGTTTTAAAATTATGATAATGCTCAACAAGTTTAACAGAATTGGAGTTTTGTGGTAAAAAGTGGCTTCTTGTGTATTTCTAGCTAATGATATTCATGGAACATCCCTATTTCCTAGGAAAATCTTTGAATATCCTCTTATGGGATTTAGTCTGTTTAACAAGTATGCATCTCTCATTCATGTACATTAAACTCAGAAATCAGTATAATTCACTATTATATGTAAGGATTTTTTTCTTCTGAAGAAATATTTTCCATATACTCATCTTCTGTCCGTGGTAACATGTGGCTTCAATGTCCCAGATCAGAATTTAGTATTTAGTGCTCATCTCGATATCTGCTCAGTTCACACAGGGTTTGTTGGATACAACCGCCGTCATGTATAGTGTTTCTTACATAAATATATCTATATTTATATAATTTCCCAAGATTTAGTATCCCATGAGGACTTTACTAGTCCTATGGCAGCTCCATAGATTTATCTGGCAATTTGCCCTGGCTGCTAAATCCTCCTTGAGTGCTGAAGGGCAAACTGCAGAGATACTAAGATAGTTTTCTGTAAAAGGGCCTGTCTGGTTATGGTTCGCAAGGACCTGAGCTGACATGGGGACAGTCTTATGGTGTTCCCGTGTCCATCTGTGGTGCCAAGTGGTGCATGATGCTGAATGCCGTCTGCTGACCAAGCTGACAAAGAGCTTGKTCAGAGCTGTCTTTTAGGTAGTGTAAATATATTTTGTTTTACAGTTTCTGCAAACAAATGGATTAGAGATGGTTTTGTGCTGAACTTCATCCACTCCGTTATGAAGGGGTTCATGGGTCACTAGATGGTTAGTTTCTTAATGGATGTTTGATAGTGATTTCAATTATGGCATTAATTGGAAAAACTAATACAGATTTTGAAGGGGAGTGAAGAAACAGAGATGGGAGATATGTGCCATCCTCACGTATATATTAAGAAAGAATATATTTACAAGTGATCAGCAAATCTTGTCTCTTTGAAGGGTACTTTTGCAAGATATATTTTATTTCTGGGCAGTAAATGATATACTTTCTCTACATTATGAGCTGCGTGTGTAAATCTGTAAAGATATATAGTAATGATAATCTTACTACTTCTAAGTAAGGGAAGTGATTTGTTCATTTCAATAATACTGTTACTAATATGGAATGGATAAAAATATGTTTGTGTACATATACACATAGATCCATATATCTCATTTGATTGAATAGGTTCTATACTGCTGCATATAGAGTAGTTAAACACTAATGCCGTAACTTTACAGGACAGTGGTAAATTTTTTACATTACCATGCTGTGAGCCTGCTGGAGCACGAGGAGGTCAATGAAGTCTTGATACTAACCTACATACCATTCAACACCATCTGACTTGCATCATGGAAGAAGTACATGTGCTAGAATTGCCTACATTAATATCTTAGTGGTAAAATGCATTGAAAATATCCCTACTACTAGTAGATCTGCCTAGTGTTTTTGTTTCTGCAACGTAAATGTTAATGGTTTTACAAAACAGAAACTTGGATTAAAAAAAAAATAAAAAGAGGAAAATGCCTGCTTGCAACTTCAAGCTGTCAAGATTTTGTTATTTTATATCTATATGAACATATGTGTATGTGTTTATATATATGCACAGTATATATAAAATAAATGTCAGTGCACACAGAGACAATAAGGTCATGTCATTTTCATAGTCTGACTTGTTCTAAACTCTTTCCTTACTAATTAAGAGGTCTTTATAATAGTTCTCACTAAAACTTTTGCAGAAACTGTTATAGTTTTTTTTCTTAAAATTGAACAAAGTAATATTTGAAGAATTTTGTCTTATAATTTCTTTTGACCAAAAATAGTTATGTAAATAAATGTCTGAGAAGTACATTTTGAGTAGACTTTTATTTTTAATTTAACAAAGGACTACTCTGCATCCGGAATCTCAAGTTCCCTAATGGATTTTGAATTATTTAGTCTGAAAAGTAACATCTTCGGAGCTGTGATTTTTTTTTTTTTGCTTTCCTAACAGTTTATAAGTTGTGCTATCAATTGATTTTGATTTTTGACAAGGTTTGGGTAGGCTGGGAAATCTACCTAATATAACTGATGACCTCCTGTAGCTGGGAAAATGCCTATTCATCTACTCTGAAAAATTGTCTTCCCAAAAGCATTGTGATTTGTTTAGTGCCTTTCTAACTATAGTGAGAGTGCTCAGCCAAAACTCTGTATTCTCTTGACAATTTTTTAATTGTACTGGCTGAACAGATCTGTCAAATTCCCAGACAAAAAACAAATAATCCACTAACAGCCCACATATATTTTATTTATTTATTAATGAATTGACATTGCATTTTTGCTGTGTTCTTAAATCAAGCTGGAAAAGTGCCAAAATGTCTGAAGTAGAGATATTTCCTGCAGCTCCTGTATAACATTTGAACACTAACAAAAAAAAAAAAAAAAAAAGAAAAAAAAAAAGGAAGTCTTAAAGCCTTAGTTTTTAAATGGCTACAATTTTCATTTGCTAACTAGCAGAATAACCTTATCTACAGCCGTATCAGAGTTACTTTCAGTCCAATTAATCTTCATCAGTATTGCCATCCTTCACATCATCCTCTGGAAAACTTAAAAGGGAAATAGCTTAATTAGGAACAGTAATGGCATTTTGTTTTCAGAAAGATGAAATGTTCGACACACAGTGTTGAAACAACAGTCTCCGATTAGAATAATTTATATGACAAACACTAAATAAATGTGCATTCAAGGAAAGGGATTKGTACAACCTATGTGCATAGAGCGATGTACTCTTGTGAATTAGAAATTTATAATTAGAAATTGTTAATATGCTGGTATTGATACATAAGTAAAGCAACATGATTTGCTGTGACAGGTGCAGGTGATCCAAATGTYAATATAAAGTGAAATTTGATTGTGCACTTATACTGCCCTGTTTGTGTGTTTGTCTCTCGCACTGGCTGTATTTTCAATTCTGTCAATAACTTTTTTTTCTTGTCCTTTTAGTGCACGACTGAACGTTTCCTGATGGTCGTAACCCGTTGCATCACTTAGCTGGAGTGCTGTCCCCACACAATGCGCGGTGAGTCAAAGGTAAGAGGAGGAACCCTTGCCTTGTAACGCTCGGGGAACATATGGACCCTTCAGAACAGGGAACACGTTTCTCAGTTAATTGTGTTGGCAAAGAATAGGCACGAAGGCAGATTTTTTCATATTATCTGAAATAGGTTTCTGGAGAGGTATTGCATCAGTGCTGTGAAGCCTAATATTTTAAAATTTGAAAGTGATTAGAGCTTGATGTTATGTTTTATAAAAGCTTTATAGAAGCTTTATAAGAGCTTCTGTACTGTACTGTATTTTTATTAAAGGGAGCTCTCATGCTGCAGAAGCCTTCAGGATGCGGAGAGGTACTGACCGACCTCACTGGGCAAAGCTGAAGGAGAAGACAGGCACTGTCCTCAACTGCAGCGGCCTCGAGGAGCCCGCCCGGGGCCTGGGCCCACCCACGCGCCCGACAGCGGGAGTTTCTGAGGTAAAAACCATACCTGGGCGTCACAGGTGAGCTCCAAAATGCAGCTGCACGCTTTTCTTCCACCCCTTTTAAAAAACCCCGCCCCTAGGTACGCTGGTAAACCACCTTAGTTTTCCAAGTGAAATGGCTGCAAGAAAACTGGAGACCCGATCATGGAACCATCAAAGGTAACGCTGGAGAAACACAGAAACACATCAGCAATTGGTCGTAGCTGGGTACTGGTTCGGAGTGAACRGATAATACTCGATGCAAGCGATGCTGTGAGAAACAGCACTTTTGTTTTGCTGTTTTGTCACAACTTCTCAAGCGTTTTCSCCATCAATGAGCACCCGTTACCGGTTCTCCTCCCGTCGCTCTTCAATGTGAACGAACCKCGCAGGAAGGAAAGGTCACCCATAATTAGTCGGGGAAGGGGGCTGTTGGTTTCATTCCCATCAGAGCTTTTATTTTTATAATTAGGAATAGAGACTACATAATGTTACAGAACTAATTCTCCAGTGAAAATTTAATGTTGACTTGGAGCAGTCTTTGACAGGAGAGCAGCAAATTTGAAGTGTTTTTATAGTTGACAAGGATATATGTGTTTCATTCACTACTGTTCTGAAAGTAAAAACTTTTGTTTACAGTGTGAAAAAGACAAACCTCAAATGTAGTTTAAAACCCTAAAAATCAATGCTAAAACAACGGCAAATTCAAGCTTTACAAGTGAGAAGGCAGCCGGGCAAATGTATGCAAAGCTAGAGAGAGAGAAGGGAGCTCACTGCGTCAAGACTAATGATGCAGAAACATTCAAGCACCCYGGACTGACAAGAAAGAATAAAGAACTGTCAGGACCATTTATTTATTTAATCTCCCTTCTCCATCCTGTCTCTCTCTGGAGGTCTTGAATATTATTTCTTCTTCATTTTTTGCTGCTTTGTGATTATTTTTTTGGGAACAGGGGTCCAAGAGAGCMCCTCACCATGCACCTCAGCTTTGCTTTCCCAATGGCCTCCCTGGTTAGTATTCCCAAGCAAGCAGAGATGCAAACTTCTGGACACTAATGAGAAGCGAGATGTTCTGCTCTCGGTTACAGAGGAAAACAAATAGATTTCCTAACTCTATCCCTTATTTTACTAGTGGAGGTGCGTAGTAATTGAGGGCATTTCCTAATACATGAATAAGAATTGGTATCTGCAAACAAAATGTGACTCTAGTTATGGTAATAGGATGTAAAATAAGCAAGCAGCTGTCTTTGGTGTTTTAATCTGTCTGGATTTGGATAGAAAACTATGAGGGTTCAGTATGGAGGGAATAACCTGATTGCTTAATATGCAGGAACTGAAATACTTGTTTGCACCTCCAAATACAATTGATCTCTCTCTTTTATTTTTAGGAAATCTAGTAAAAAAATATTAGGAAGAACATGAAAAGACAATGTCAGGAATAGGCACATGCTTAAGAAACATGTAACTATTGGTAGATCTGGAGTGAAAGGTATGTTTAAAATCATCCTATGTATTTTATCGTATGTCACACCAGTCCTAAAGCAAACAAATACATATTGAACCAGCTTCTGAAACTCTGCAAACTTCTTGGTTTCAGCTCAAATGGATTAGTGATTTATGTTTCAGTGAGAGTTRTGCTTTGTTGTTGCATTAGAAAACAGAGGGTAGATCTTAAACTTACATATTAAAACAAAAATCCTACTCCCTGATTCCTAATAGTTTATTAAATTTTTCATATCAATTTCTTCTCCCAGATAACACATTTTCAAGTAGTGGAGGTGCTTCTGATTGATTTAAAATGATGTCTCATTGTAATTGCATTTTCACAAGTAAGCACAGTTTCACAAGCACAGTTTTCACCCAGCCTCTATCAAAGCTGCACATTTCACAGCCACCAATTACAGGCTGATGCTGCATCCTTGACAGTCGTTTCAGAATATTTTAAAGTGGTGAAGGTGAAAAGTAATTAACTGTGTATATCACATAAATGTTTCGATCAATTTAAATTAATCACTCGGTGGCCACGTATCCCAGATGGAAGTGTGGTATTTAACAAGAAGTAAATCCAKATTAATAATGTAGTCCTTTGTATATTAATCTGTGATTGGACTTTGCCTTAAATGTATGCTTTGTCTTACTTGATTATAGTAATGAGACTGAAAGCACAAAACCCTTATTCTTCTCCTTGTTAGTGTCTATATCTACAGCACTTAAAGATAAAATGGTGTTGCARTCACAGGAATGGGTTATTTGAAGACAGAAGTATAGATTTCTTTGGGATGGTTTATTCTGTTGTATAGGTCYTAATGTTCAGTTTTTGATGTGCTCCATGTTTGGCATGGGGCTCTATGGGGCTAGTGGAAGAGGAGTTAAGCTGTTTTGACAGAAGTTACTTTTATTTTCTCTTTTTTTCATCTGATAGTTCCTGAAGGACAGGCTCAGGCCCACAGAAGTTCTTGCATGTGCTCTCTGCCCTTTTGACAGGCTTTCTGCTACAAAGATGAAGCCTGTTTTGGCCTCCTCATTTTAAGACATTACTTTCAGCCTACCAACCTCTGCATATTTAGGTTTCTCCATAGCGGGATACCTGTATCACTTTTGGTTATAAATATATATACACATACACATACACATACACATACACATATTTTTTTTTCAGCAAATAATGTGTATTTTCAATTATAGTATCTGTAAGAAATCCATGTTTTTAAGCCACAAATACCTGAAAATCAATAAAAGTGAGTTGAAGGAAATCATGCCCTAACTTTGTTACTCAAGGAATATTGTCGTGTTCTTCCGTTTTTAAATAGTAGAAATAGAAGAGGTAAACTCCCTGCTGCTTCTCCACAATTAGAGTATGTTTTATCAATTTCAGTTTCAAAGCAGCTGTTTCTTTTAAGGTTTATACCTAGTAAATACAAAAGGTAAACATTTTCTTGTATGTATTTACTTTGCCTCTCTGAGAAGGCAAATAGAATTAACTTACACAATTTCTATRATGTTAGAGGAAAGGAAGAACATACCAAACAGTAGATCACTCCCAGAAGTACTTCARGCTCTCCTGTTTTGGTTAAATATTCTGGAATAATGTCATCAATCAAAAAGTTGCACATTCCACATACACAAAAAAWGTTACCTTTTTAAGCATTGCTAAACACTTTGACATGTTTGAAAAATTGAGTCCTAGATCCTAAAGGTTATTTGTCACRGGAGAAAAAGAAAATATGCTCAGTGCATGCCAGAATGGCAAATAAACCCCATAAAGATGATAAATCTTGAGTTGGATACATAAACTACTCAGATGCATAGTCCCCAACTTCATAACAAACWGTTGTAGTTTAATTTGGTCTTTACTGACATATAACTGTATACAACAGAGTAGTAGTAATAGTCGATGGATCGTGTCCCAAGATGAAGCCCGATGAAGGAAATAGCACTGAAGAGAATAAAYAACATATAATACATTTTGAATGCTGCCTATGCTGGCTACTTTTAGAAGGAGGCTGTTGGTTATTGAGGGATTTTTGCTTTTGTTTGGGAGTTGGGTTTTTTTCTTTTTTTTTTCTTTTTTTTTTTTTCTTTTAAAAATACACTGATTAAGATAAAGCAAGCCTTGAGTCAACCCTCTCCTACAGTATTTAAATAAGTTGTGTGTGACTGATTGGTGAAACACTTTGAACTAAAAATGGCTGATCTGAAGAGCAGTCAAGATCACTTGTTGATATGTTTAAAATAATTTCTTTCTTTCAAAATAAACTTTATAAAAGCTTATTCTGACAGGSGGCAATTTTGTACACCACAGGTAAAATTATTGCTTTATCCTAAACAATTTGGCCAGGCTACTGTGAACATTTTTGAAACCTGGAAAAGCTTCAAGGGAAGGAGGGAAAAAAAAAAGGCAGTTGTGTTTCTCTGTTGTGTATTGTACGCTGGAGTCACAGCGTGCAACTTCGGTGTGAGAGAAGTAATTCGGAGTGTTCTGCTAACACAGCAGTATTTTTGCTGCATCACTTGGACAGAAAAATAATTTTATTGTGACAGAAACATGGTGATGCTTTTAAATGTCTATAGCATTTGAATATAAGCTGATTTGAGTGTTGGGACTTTGTTTTAGAGTGCTTCCTCTTTCAGCAATATCTAATTCTGTCTTTGCTAATACAGTAACATCAACAACTTATACATTTTTTAATAATTTTGAGGGAAATTATTTTAGTAGACATATAGAGAGAGCCTTCAATATCGTAATTTTCAGCAGCTGAATGCTCTTGAGGCTGAAAAATGAAGTGTAAGGAACAAGGTTTGATATGTGTTGGTYGTTCCAGGTTACGTCGCAGGCTTCCACTGCTGTACTGATGCTCAAACAACAGTTGGACCTGAATTTGCTTTCTCTGTGCCCTCTCTGCATGGCAGCGGAGCCTCTTCAGGAGGGCAGGCAAGAGTTCTGGGTGCTTATGAGCCAGACTCACAAGTCTGTGCAGTCCTCACCAGAGGAGGGGCTGAAGCTGCGTCAGGAGCTTGTGCTGAGCTCTGCCTTGGCAGCGTGCAGCAGCCAGGCCTGAAACGCTGCACGCTTCTGATGCGCGCTGAAACGTTGCCCACTGAGGCRTCTCTTCAGAGGTAAGGAGGGCACCCGGTGTCACCAGCCGTTGCTGCATTGTTTGCATAGCAGCACATACCTTTCTCATGCACAAAGCATTTCATTATTTTGTTGTGTTTTGGTTTTTTTTTTTTAATTTATGTAGTTCAGCACAGTAGTGGAAAAAATGAACTTAATGAGAAATACATTATGCCTGGGTAAAAATGTGAGTTTCTATAAATTACAGATACAATGCCCACTGGTGAGCAGGCTAACCCATGGGGATAGAGTAGCTTTTTTGGTTTTTGGTTCCCTGGTATGTAAGTGTTTTCTTATTTTCCCTTGTTTTGCAGTATTACTATATCTGCACACAGTTATTCAGAATCTAAGGGATAAAATGTATTTAATGACAAGGTGATGAATGCTCTGTACATCTGTGAAATACCATATAATTTATTGGCAAAAMCCCATTAGTATTCAAAAACCATTCAGAAAATACCAATGGGTTTTTTTATAACTTCAGCGATTTATGTGCTCAGTATGAATATTTTCATTGTTAAGCTAACTCATTATCTTCGTTCAGTCTCTAAATAGTCTAAGAAATAACTATAGTTTGGTAAAATGGTCCTTCAAAGTGAAGTRACAGTTATGTAAGTGGAAAAAGCATGTGACTATCGACTCTGAAATCTCTACCTCTAAACTCTGGACAAACAAAAGTTAGTTGTGAATGCTCTCAATTATTCTCCTAAGAACCCCATATATRCCCTTTAAAATGTATCTTAAAAGATCAGTTGCTGTTAACTTGCAGTATATCGTGCCAGGAGCATATAGGTAGGGTGCTAGTGCTACCTCTCTTTACCGTTTTGGCAGTGTGTTTTGGTGTATGAGTGGTGCAATTTGCCATATTTGGTTTTGAACCTACATTTGAATGTCTTTTTCACAAAAGCGATGTAGGCTTTCCAAAAAKAAATGTATTTTGCTAAAGAAAGTGTCCAGAAAAGACAGAGCTCAGTCCTAGCTTATAGRGCTAGATTTATGGAAACCACATAGAATAAGAAGCTATTAATATTCAGGAGTTATTAGTCCAAATCCCTTTATAAAGCAGCATTACTTGAGCTTTTGATTGACATTGCAACATTGTTTTTCAATGAGGCTGTCCTTGAGAGTCAACAAACTCCATTTCACTAAGAGGGTTAATTAAGGTCAAGTTTATAATGGGGTAGGAAGAAACACAGACTGCAGTAGCCGCGTATCAGATTGAGATTTCAAGGTCTCTGCAATGCGTTAATAGCTGGGATGGGCTGGCTGGYGTCTGCTCTTCTACAGCGAYAACAAGAAAACATATATCTATCTTATTTATATATACATATATTATATATATTAYTCTRCATTTAAAAACAAAACAAAAYCCCTTKAAACAAGCTAGCTGATTTTACTGGGGCATTTTCTAGCAGAGGACACCTGCTAGAGAGACCTCAYYGGGAGGTAGCGGGTGAGTCYGGAGCGTGGGTTGTCAGTGCCCACGGCAGCCCCGTGTTGGCGAGCCTGTGTTAACCTGGGCCGCCAGCAGGGAGAGAGGGGAGACTGGGTGCAAGTTTTGCGGGGTGTTTTCTTTGTTTTGTGTTGTTTCTTGGTGGTTTTTACTGGCATGTAATAGTAAGCACCAAAATTTTTAAGTCCAAGCAGATCCGTGTCATTAAAATGCAGCTGTCGGGGACAGATACAACAGCGTGACTGTTGAGTGGCTTCAGGTTTTTAAAGCAACTAGAGCACTCTCCTTTTATCAGATAGTAATTTTAAGGAGTTCAGACTATGACAGCAGCTCTAAAACAAGATGTTTAATATCTCTTCAGGGGCATGTTTGTCACAGACTAACACTATTTGGCACAGGGTAAAGACAGCTTTTCAGGGTCCTTTCCAGTTGTGTCTTATGCAGTACTGTTTTTCAGTCCTTTTCAGTTGTATCTTCATGATGCAGTCCTGTGTTTCACAGAAGTAAGCTTTGGTTTATCATTTCTTTACCCTGTTCSCCAGTATATCCCTTACTGGTGTAGACTGGAGTAAGCTTCATCACATTGGRTTCAGGAATTCTGTGGTTCGTTTGAGTAGATTGTATTAAATATGTTTTATTTATACAAATCACACAGCCTAATGCTCTAAACAGCTATTTGCAACAAAAAGAGCAATGCAAGYGGTGGAATTTATTTTTACCAGGCATAATATAGGAGAAAGCAGTATCCTTAGATCTGCCTTGGTCTTCATATTCAAATACTGTCATCATTCAGTTTTTGAAAATTTGAGATTTGAGCAGAATGACTGTGGCTAATCAACATCAAAAYCTACAGGATATATCACTCTGCCATTAATGAGGGRAAAATGATAAAGGCAGTGAATTGTCAGGAGACAGATGTTTTACACAAAATCTTGGGTTCTATTTCAAGCTCTAGTGGAAAAAGAATGACAGACCCAGACAGAGTTTCTCCTGTCTTCTCTGCCTACAGCTCCTGCAACGTGATATCACTGCATCTCCAGCTGCTCMTGTTCTTTTGGTAAGTCTATATATTTCCACACAATCTTAGTTGCTTTATTTCTTCAATATTTTCTTGAGCCTAATTCCTTCTCTCCTTCCTTCTCAGCTTCATTAGCCTTTTCCCGAATACAGATTCCAGCCTTTCCATGCACTAAAGTTCCTGACGCTGCCCAGCTCCTGGCCCTGCCTGCATGTGAGTTTGGCTGCTTCCTTCTTGCTGGGAGACACTGCCAAGGGAAGGATCAGATCTCTGCTTTCAGTCACGATGCTTTGTGCCACAGTGGCATCTACCTGCAGCAATTACCGATCAAATTCCCTGTGCTCCCTCCAGTCCGGGACAGGGGCAGGTCAGTGTGGGTGGGGTCTTGAGGTAATCCATCTACCAAAAGACTGAGCGATATGTAGAGTGTGATCACAGTTTTAGGATGGCATTAGCAATTTTTATATTTTATTATTATTATTATTATTATTATTATTATTATTATTACTATTATTATTACTATTATTATTACTATTATTATTATTATTATTATTTTCCTGTAGGAGTCTGTCTTGCAGCAGAGACTTGGCTCTTGCATAACCAGAAAATGCTTCAAGCTTTTGAATGAGCCAGTTATGGAACTCTGTGCATTTAATATTTCCCCTTAATTCAGTCTTGGAAATAGTTTAAAGTTCCTTGCTTAAACATTCAAGAGCATTTTAAAAATAATCAGAACAAGTTAAATACTTCTTAATAAAGACTGGGAATTGAGTGGAATAAGCCTTCCCTATAGAAATCAGAAAAAAATTAAACCACTGRAAAAAGAGGATTTTCTGATACTATTCTGATACACTATCTGGGGCTGTGGAAGATTCATTTGGAACACTTTCTGTGGTATCTTTCAGAAATATTACTCTCTAAATAGTTACTTTATGAACTTAGAGCTAGAACTTCATGCAAAATACTGGTTTTGCAGTTATTCAGACGAAACATTTTAGCCACAAAGCACAATGAGCACAATGAACCCAGATGTGCTTTCCAYGGGTTCCAACCTGCAGGCACCTCTTAGCAAGCCCAGCTTTTCATCTTCATCAGCCCTGGCTGTGCTACAGTCCTAGGAGCTTGTGCTCAATTTCCCTGTCAGGAGGAGTTGCACTAATACCAGCTGGGCTTCTCTCCTGCACAAAGCTGCTCCAAGTGCCCGTATTACTGAACCTTCAGCTGTATTGTATTTTTGTATTTTTAAATGTAACATTTACAACTTTTCTTATGCTTTTTTCCTCTGGATTCTGTGGAATAGGTCAAGCACTGTCACTGCTAGGTACAAAGGCTTATGAAATAGACTTACCGGTAGAAAACATTTTGCACTTAAAATCACCTTCAGCCTTGTGTTGTGTCACGTAGATAATGAGATYGAAACTTCAGGAATGAGTTGTTAAGGATTTTTTTGTTTGTTTTTCCTGTAGCCGATGCCCAGGGCACCTGAGACAGCAGCGCCGCTGCAGCACGAGGAGCCGCGGGGAAGCCGCTGAGCACCGCGACTGCCGTGTAAGGTAACAGGACTTCTCCATTGAAATGARTTCTCCAGTGCATTCTGGCACATTTAGTAGTTTCTAATGGTAATAACCTTAACCAATTAGGAAAAATAAAAGTTCWTTTTTAATGTAGTGACAATTTTGTGGAAATTATGTGACAAGCACCTTTGATCACACGCTGAAGCTAGGATGGGGGGAAAAAACCTCAGCACATGTTTTTGTGCTGCTCTGCATCCATGGAGGCGGAGGTACTGATGTTGCACGTTGTCAGAACAATCCTTTGGTATTTTAACACACAATATTTATGTATTTCTAATTTGTTTTGCAAGAGTTTAGTTTTAATTAAAATTTAAACATTATGAAATCAATGATTTAGTTTCAGAGCTGTGGAGCAGAAGGAATTTTTTTAATAAGCTTCTGCATTTTTTATAGGAGGAAATGAAAGTTACAATTTAGCATACACCATTTTTTTTTAATTTAAATGACTAAATTAAGATGATTTCAATCTTAAATTTGGGGTCTAGGAGGAAGTCCTGTTTCTTCACAGTACTAGCCTAGAGGATWTCCACATCTCCTCTGCTTTTCTTAGCTGTACTGAGTAAGATGTCTCTGTGCCCTTCCTGTGAACACTCTACATGTGTTTTATGCAACCACTGAACAATTACAGTTTCACACATAAAAAGAATATTTTGAAGTTTTGTGAATTAAGTGATCAGTACCAAAAAATGTTAAAAGGAGGAATACCCTTCTGATATGATAACACTTGAAGGATGGAAGTGGATTTTTTCTTTAAAATTTCTTAAAATTTTAATTTAATTAATTTTGATTAAAATTTCCTTAAGRTTTCATTATCATAGGCATAAAGTCCTTCTAGAAATCATTTTCTTGTCTGTCTGTGTTATCAATGTCATTAATGTATGGGCATGGGGGGAAAAGCTGTGAGAGTGAAAGGAGGGTATGAGGAGCTGAAGGAAAATATGAAAGTCAATCTGTCAAAAATACATATTGGCTCCTTATGTTGGTCCTATTTGAAAGGTACACTTAAAGAAGCCAAGAAAAAAAASAGAGTTGGATCCCTTTAAACTCCACAGTTACTTATGCCTTTAGAGATACGGATAAAGGGAAGTTATTGAAGTAGSGAACAGGATGCAGATCCCCTAATGGTCTTACGACAAACTTGAATATATAGTCAGTGCACACCAGGTAAGGATTTAGTGCCCCAACATGATTTGCTATTTCTTTTACAGTGAGGATTTTCTTTTTTTTTTCTTTTTTTTTTTCTGTCTTTTTTTGTTTTTTTGATGGCTGATGTGCTAGTAAAGACCTTGATCGTTTAGGTTAAAATACGAATGAATGACTGAAAATTTCGTTTTTAAGTCATTAGGATAGGGATTGGCAGGTAGGGGTGATCTTATCTYGACACTTCAAAAAAAAGGTTCAGAAGAAAAATTAACCGTGATTTCATGATGGAGAAGCAGGCTGGTATGTAGGAGGGAATTCAGTGGAGCAGGCAACTGCAAAATTATGAAGCTTTCAAACCAAAACTTGMTCTATAGAGATGAGTGCAGCAGAAATAATGAGTTGGGAACAGAGAGAGACCTTAAAACAGGAAACTAAATATATTGACCATATTCAGAGTCTGTTTTTTGGTAGTGTTGCATCTTTCACTGCGTACTRGACTAATTGCATTTATGTGTTAGTTCCTAGGGAAACATTATCTGAAATTAAGAAACCAATCAGGTTTACTGTTTGGAAATCTACTGTTTTCCATCCCTGTGTATTTTTTTGGTTTTTTACCCGTTTGCATCACTATTGTGGTTTACTTGCTGGCAGATGATCAGGATGGAGATGAGAAAGCCTGCTGCGATTACACAGCGTTTTTAACTCCTCTAGCAAAGAACTCTACTTGCTTGTTGTTTGGAAAATCCTGGTRTTAAATATCAAAGACTTGACTAATGTTCTAAATTAAGAACAAATAGAAAAACAGATGATGAGAATGGAAAAGAATTCCAAGTTGGCTTTTTCATGTGTATTTGTCAGGAAGTTTCCCTTAGAGTGTCAGAGATTTCAGGGTGACTAATATGGGATCTCTGCTTCTGCAGTTAAAAAATCCTCCTYGTACATCAAATAAGCCTAAGGACACTTCAATAAGCTCATAAAGTAGTTAATAAAATGATTATCATTTTCACCCTTTATCGTTTATGTGGGGCACTGCCATTGCCATGGCCAAACCCCGATCCTTTAAGAGCAGCGGCTGGGGCTCGGTGCGACGAGGTCCCAGCTCGGCCAAACRCGGGCCCTGGCATCAACGCACCGCGTGCGACGGGTCCCCTCGGTCCTCTAAGTGCTTTACTGGGCTGGGGCCAAAGTGCTCGGTGCTCTGAACGATTGGTCTGTGCGCAGGAAACATAAATTTTGCCCTGTTTTGAGTGTCAGTGCTGCCAAGGTGACCTCCCGCGTCGCTCCAGCGACATTCCCCRTCGAGCACACACACACAAACTCTCTCTGGGGCAGCCTCAACCATGTGGCGAAGAAACAAGGTGGGCGAAGACATCTGTGCATCATCTGCCAGTGCTCAGGATATAAAATATCTGTCTGTGAGTCTGTGACCATGAAATAGGAGCTAAATGTAGTGGACATTTTGTAGAGCTTTTTTTTTTTTTTTTTTTTTTTTTAGCTAATGGAACTGAGGCGCTATTTTAAAATTGTTTCAAGTTCTCACAAGGGAATGGGTATGCAGCAGAATATGTTGCCTCTCACTGCTGATCCCTGGCCAAAAAAAGTCATTCGGCTTTGCATAGCTGAGCGACTCCCAGGTCTGTATCCGCTGAATCATTTTTTTTAATTTCTTTTTTTAAAGCAGACATCGTGCTGCCCTTGCGGGATTGAGCTGGGAACAAGTTCATTAAACTAACAAAATGAGACAGGTAGGCAGCAGGACTGTCAGGGAGCGCCAGCATTGATCCCAGCCCAGAGTCTTGTTAATGAAGTACAGCTCAGACAGGGATCTACTAAAGGTGTTTAAGGTAGTGGACCATTTGTGCTGCTGTGCTCAAAAAGCATTAMTTTTTTCAGGTTAGAGCTGCTCATGTTGAGTGTGCCTTTACTATCGCTGACTTGGTTTGAACTGTGATTCCAGTACATATTTAAGACCTCTAAAAGACATGTTAAGTAGTGTGATCATCGAAAAAATACTGAATTTCTAAAATTAGTTTTGAGAACTAACATCGAGTCTGACCACTGAAGCCATGAAAGTAGTTTGTTGAATGTTGGTTTATCTGCAGCAGTATCTCAGATGTAAAACTGACCCCAGCACCTCTGGTTAGAACTCTCCTTTTCACTCTGAAAATGCAAACTTTCATCATTATGGTGATTTAAAGAACCTGGCCAATGTGCGTGTGAGTGTTCTTGAAAGGAAGAAAAATAAACTGTGAACATGTGAAGAAGGAGATAAAGAGCAAGATGCTTGTTTTTGTAAGACTGTAACTCTGGACTATTCTCAATATTGAACTCTTAATAAGGTCTTTGGTAGGGATTTGAAAGCTCCAACTTGAAATATTCTTAATAGTCCTTTTTCTTGAATCTGAAGATTTGCAAGTCAGATCTCTCTGAATTTTCTTTCTTCTCTTTTATCCAAAAATAAAAGTGATATCAAAATTCCATTATTCTGACTTTATAATGATGTTTCTATCTTGCATTTAAAAAAAAAAAAAAAAATCAGAGTGGAACAATATTTTCAGGTGTTCTCAGTTTAAGTGTTAYGATTAACATTATCTTTCCATTTTTGAAACTTTTCTTTTTAGTTTAAGTGTGAGGACCAGAATAAAAAACTCCAAACATTAAGTAAAGTGTTCCTCATGGAAATTATGCAAATTGCAGTCATCTGCTAAATTAATTAATTGTACTCGTCAGAATAGCATATGAAAAATGAAAAATAGTTCCAAACTTTAAATAATGGCTGGATCATTCTGAAATTAAAAAAAAATTAAACAGATACATGGTCATAGTCTGCTATTCACCCTGTGAAATTACGTTTGACCTCCATTTGGGTAATTGTATTATGCCTGCCTAAATTCCCAAGCACAATGATTTACAACTGAATATATTATTTTACTTCTCCTGTTCTGATATACTGTATGCTGCTGCTATTTATTGGGGGTAGTTATATTTATATAGAGGATGATTCTGTTCCAGGGGCTGACTCCCATGCCTCCTGTATGGATTTCTATGGCAAGTGCCTTATCCCTCTAGGTAATTAATACTATGTAAACAGAAGATTACTTTTTTCTTTATATAAAGCACACATTGTTATTCACTTTAGACTTCTCAAGATGAGCTACTTTAAAAGAAAGAAAAAAGAAAAAAGAAGAAAAAACAAGACAGGGGAAATGTAGAACAAAAGGAGGTGGAAAGGCTAATACARGCTTCCAATTATTTGAGTTAAGTTTCCATTGTTAAGTGTGTTGGAAAATGGGCAATACTGTAAGGCTTGAAGTATAGAGTTATATAGTTGTTTCTGATAGACTTCCCCCATATATGGACAGAATGTAATATTTTGCAGAAAGTTAGGAGTTTGATAAGAAGGAATGGTAAATTTAGGCACACAAGCTCTGGGCTGTGTGCAATGCTTGTTCTAGCTGTACCTGGATTGAACTGTAAAGTATTAAATAATGCATATGTGAAGTAAATGTTAGATGTGAGTGGCACTGTAGCTCTGGAGACTAGTGAAAACACACAAAATCGTACTTCTTTTATTAGTAAATGTTTGGACATTAGTGAGAGAGAGAGAAAAGGATTTCCTTTCTGGYGATACCTTTGAAACCTGTCTGACACATTTTCTCCCAAACTATTACCCAGCCCTTCCTCAAAGTGTCTGTGGATGGAGCAGCTTAGAAAAGGCAAGGACTAGTCYGAGTCTTTCCCTGAAACACAATTCAAGCATGAACACGTTCTGAGATCTGAGAATGCYAGGAACCCTAATGCCTTTTGTTTGTTTCCATCATATTCATATTCTCTACTTTCAGCATGACTGAGATTTTTTTTTTTCCATTTCCTAAAAGCACTTTGACTCAGGACTCAGATCTAATAATTTTTCAATGCAGAAAATGCATCATTCCCCAAGCTTTGAGCAGTTCTCAGGAACGGTGTTACTAGAATTCTTTCTTTGACTATACTACCCGCCGCTCAGGGACCTTGTTTAAGCTTAAGGCCCACCTGAAAACGCCAGCCGCAGTACTTAACAAAATGAAACGTGTCACTGAGAATTACAGGGGTGGTTAATGGCATTAGATTTTGAACTACAACTATTGTTTTAACTAGAGCATACGATGTACATCCTRAATTCCTTAATTTACTTAATTATCTCCTAATTACAGTCTAATTAATTACTAATTTGTCTTAATTTCCTCTGGTAATTTCCCTATTAATCCCTACTTTAATATATTACATTTTCATGTGTTTTCCTTTAACTGGGAAACAGACTTTTCAGTCTTTGCTGTGACAAAAGGTAAGGTCTTTATCTGCTGCAAAACATGGCTAAAAGTGACTTTGCAGTTAGTGTGTTTCTCCARAGAAACTGTGCAATGACTGTGCAATGGCCATTCTCACTGAAAATGCAGTAAGAGAAAGTCTTGACTTACGCTGTAGATTTCTTACAATTTTAAGTAGGGTTTGCAGAGAGACCTAAGCATCCTGAGGTTTCTTCACAAACCATGGACATTTCAATGTGCAGGACCTCATTTTCTACTTAAGTAGTTATTCTTCAGTCTGTGTTTCTTATCAGCATGAGATCTTTAGAGTGATGCAGCATGTGTATGTTTTAAGTTCTTATTTCAGAAARTTTTCCCTTTTTTTCCTGTATGGAGATATTTCTTTTTCTTTTTTTTCTTCCTCAGGCATTCATTCATATACCTATTTGTTAACTATCTCCTTATAAAAATACTTATACAACTGGAAAGCCTCACCTATAACTTGAGATTCCTCCTCCTTGAGAAACTGTACTTTAATTAAAAAAATCTGGTTCTTTYTTCTCACTGAAATACCTTAGGCTAGAAGAATAAACATCAAGTGCTTGCATCTCGCATCCAAATGGAGGGAAAGTATTTCTAAGCGAAGCAAGTGCACAGTTCAAGTGAGCTTTCACAGTATAACTCAGCAACATTTTAATCAAAAAGGATTCTGTTGTTAGCACAGATGGAGGCGAAGCAGTAGGAACATAAGCTGTCCAACAGTAGCAGAGCCAGGAAAAGAGAGGTCCTCAATTTAACAGTGTTGGCAGAATATAGTTCCCTGTAATTGTGCAGCAAATCTGATGCTGCATATGGGGATAAGTTACAATTGTTTTATTTTTGTGGAAATTGTTTTAGGAATGGATTTCAGAGTCTGTGCCACAAAAGTATAAAATAAGTAGATTTATTATGCTGTTCAACTAGTCAGCAAAGAGGAAAAAAGCCTTCCAAATCCTAGGAGAGTTAAAAAAAATCAAATCAAAACCTAGCTTAAGGTAGATGACRTGTTTTGTTGTGGCTCTGAGAGGTTTCTTAGGAGCCTGAGTAAGAGTGACACAGAAATGTTCCCTCTGTAATATTARGAACTGCTGCAGCTTTTAACCATCCAGGTCTAAGCTGGGGGGTGAGAGGAGGTGATGAGAGAAGAGCACCGGGAAGAGGCAGRAAGACCTGCACATATTACGGAGCGTCTTCATTTGAAGTGGAGTAATTTAAAGATGCACGTTAAGATAACTAGAACCAAAACACTTTTACATAGGCAATATTTATGGTGGACTAAGGTGCTACCCATTGCTTGCAGTGACTGCTCTGGATGTTGCTGTTTCCACATCGGCTAGGGCATCGCTCCAAGTGCAAGGCCTGCTGCTGGCTTACCTTGTGCTTGCCAGATCAACACGGATTGAAACTAAATGGCTTGGCTGCAAGGCGGCCCTGAAGTGCTCTCCTGAGAAGGTGGTAACCTCTGGCAGAGGGGCCATAGCAAACAAGCAGGGCCGCAGCATCTTTAACCAATTGCTCGCTAAATTTGCCTCATGCTTGCCACTGTGGTCTGGTGTGAATTAGAAAGCTAAATAGGCCTTCAGTCAGTGGGYTGGCTTGGTGGTCGTGGTCCTTTTCTGCTCTGGAGAGCGGAATAGAGCAGTAAGGTGGGCAGCGTTGTGGCCTCTGCAAGCTTATGCTTCCAACAGCACCATCTGCAAAACAAATCTCCATAGGCACCTATATCCAAGTTAGATTTTCTTTCCAGAGATACAATTGAGACTAAAAACTGCTTCTAAACACCCAAAAGTTTGGAAAAAGTGTTCATGAGTTATTGGTTATTTCTGATATTGATCTTGCTTCACTGATCCTGTGACCTTGGCATCTTCTCTATTCTTCTTGATCTTCAACTGTTCTCTTATTGAAATAGTGATTGTGAAATGATCATCTGCATTTATTTTCTCAATTACTCTTCTATCAGGTTTATTTGGTTTTCTTCATGGAATAAAATTACCTTATAATAAACATTATATGTCTACAATTGCTAAGCTGAATCTCGTTCTAAAATCTGGAAACATAGCTTGTAAGTGCTCTTATTTTTTGTAGAACCAATAATTCTACAGTTGGAATTTAGATTTTTCCTGAATTCCTGATCAGAATGTTCCTGAAACCAGGTAGTACATTCTTCTTACCTTATGCTTTTTTTTTTTTTAATATAAACCAAGTGGTTGTGTATGATTTAAAAAAAAAAAAGAAAAAGGAAACCAGAGAGTGAAATGTTTGACTTTTTTTTTCTTTTTCTTTTTAACATTTTTCCAAGCGTCAAAGCTTAGTGAGCTTCTCTCTATTCTCTCTACAAAGTCAGCTATGGGGTTGCAGTGTAATCCAAGTCTCTTTTCCTCTGATTTCTGCTTTTGGGGATTGATTCTTACAAACTTCAAAGACTGAAAATGGCTCAACAGGAGATGACGAGTGAGTGGAGCAGTGGCTTTCTGAGCCTTTAGAAAGCACTTAAACTTAGTGTCGTTGCCAGTATTGTTGTGGGTGTCTGCCTCTTGTTGTAGCACTAAGAAACTCAAGCTGCAAAAAGTCTTACCGCTTATCTCATAGACTGCTTAGCATAYAGCACCAAGGGGCCAGCACCAGAGATCAGTCCAGTGTATTTGGGCAGCTGCCTCGGAAAAGGTCAAAAGAAAATCCTGGTAGAGAAATGAGTTTGTAGGCACCTGCTGCTTCCAAGTATATTGTATTTATGATAAGAAAAGCAGCAAATATTCCCTAGGTAAGACAATCATGAACAGTCTTATACAACTTTTGAAATAAAATTTGAAAATAGAAAAAGCTGTATTTTCTTTTAGAACATAGCTATTCCCTCTTCTTTATTAAGGCAGGGAGGAAAACACCAGTTAACATCTTAGTTAAGGATTTCTCCTCTGTTCAAAGAACTCTTGCTATAAAATGCACATTGTTTCTTCTTGTGTTTTTCCCCAAAGACAGGAAACTTTGGTGTTCTCGAGTCCTTGAATATCCCTCTGGTCTATCATTAAATCTAATCTTAGCTAAGCACCTACTGGGTAGATGATAAAGTCAAAGATTACGGGGCAAATTCTGTTTTCAGTTATTCCACTGAAACCCATTGAAATCAATGTGAGATTGGACTTGTGTAACAGGGGAGAATTTGGGCTACTGTCTTCAAGAGATAAGAAGAGGGCCAATACTATAACAGCCTTTCTCAACAAAAAAATGGATCCAAACAAACCTAGGATCATGTGCTGTCCTTGATGTGTACGCAGAATGTGAAAGGTTTGTGTTGAACAGACAGTTAGAGRAGTACTTCTATTTGGTGTCTAAGTACAGGAGGAGTCTGGGGAGAAATCTGCACATTTAAAATGGCTCAATTCGTTTTGCAATTAATTACAATTAATTTACAATTAATTACAAAATAATGTGATGACTCCTGTCACTTTTCCCCTTTCAAACTAGATTGTAGTGATTGTGAGAAACTAGGAGTATTTTGTACTGTCCTGGAGTTTCAGTCTCCATATTAGAGCACTTTTAGCCTATGCCTATGTGAAARTAACTGCCTTAACAGATATCATTAGAATAATTGGACTATGGAAAGAAATAGAGATCARTCAATGCCTCAGTGTCAGACTGCTCCTAGTTGGGTTGTGGAGTGGTAAGAACAGTGGTTTTAGTTTGTGTTTATGCTAAGCAGCTCATCTGCTTTTTCCAGGGAGCTTGTCATGCTCAAGCTTGAAGTTTTTATTATTTGTTTAGGATTTTGAGGGGATATAATCRTATTTTTGAAATGTCAAGATCTTAGACATTGCTGTATTTATTCTTGATTTCTGTTTATCCATTTTTGTAATTGGTGCTTAAGGCTGTCTCTTAAATCTTCTTTTGTGGATGAGCAGACCTGTGTGACTCTATTTTCTGGCTAACAGTGACCATATTTGCAGCAAATTTGKCCATATGGGTACYTTMTARCTTGTCCCRCTRCACTTCTGCCCTAGGAAGATTGTTATACYGGTTCATGTAATATATGTTGTCATATAGACATGYTCAAAATTTGTAGT
Organism: Eudromia elegans; assembly: GCA_003342815.1. Taxonomy (NCBI): domain Eukaryota; kingdom Metazoa; phylum Chordata; class Aves; order Tinamiformes; family Tinamidae; genus Eudromia; species Eudromia elegans. Next base: position 1,299,888 of record PTEX01000116.1, on the reverse strand, counting down.
GTTGCTYTRTACTGTTAAGCAGGTGTGTTGCATRGTAAACGTAGCTGCTTTTCAGTGACAGGCAGAATAATCGCTAGCATTGTAACCAGGGAACAAAATGTTCATAGAGTATTTTAAGACACTTGGATGAGAAGGGATTTGTGTAAATGTATTGTTATTATAGTCCTTTTATTAAATACCAATATGTGGGCATAAAATCCATGCACGTGTAAAAATGTAGTTGGCAGCCTGTGGTAGCAGCCCAGTGTGTTGAAATGGTAACAGTAACGAGTAGCACTGGAAGACGGGCAGAAACCACCACGGAGCAAAGGGGCTGCGTGGTGGGTGAAGAGAYTGCAGTGCCTTTACGGAGGAGGATTGCAAGGAACTGAGTACAACCAGGCTGCAGCAGCAGMAGAAAAACACAAAGCAGAGCGAGCAGGCGAAGTACAGCTGGGACTCTCTGTCAGAGAAGGAATTGGATAGATAGCAAAGCAGAACTTCATTGGCTGGCAGCTGACACTAGGTCTTCCTTAAATTGGATATTCATTTGTAATTTTACTGTAGCACTGAAGACTGGAATGAGACGCATATGAGTTTGTCAATGTGAATTACAGATGGCAAACCTCTTGAAGCACCCAGGACTCTGAAGGGTTTCTATATTCCCTTTTATACGGATTTAGTTCCCTGAGATATACCAAAATCCTCATGAGAGCTTTGATTCCACTTGAGTCTATTCTCTTTTTGTCTTCTCTGATGAATGCCTGGATCTTTGTAGAGTATTACTGAGTGTTAAAACATTGTATTATTACCTTAAAGTGAAGCACGATTATTTTTAACAGAAGATTTTGCTAGCAAGAGCAAAGCAAATGTAGGTAGAAATGTCTGGAAAACAAGAATTCCACTTGTAATACAATACTGAGCTTTCCACATTTTTTTTCTCTTTATTGGAGAGAACATTGCAACGCTAGAATCTAAATTATCATGAAAACCTAGAAATAGAGCCCTAATTGCGTAGCCTGCTGATCAAGGCAATCATCTGGGTTTTGGGACACTTGTATACAAGTTCCTTTCCAATTAGTACATTCCAGATGAGGTCCCAGTAGCTGACTTATAATCAGCTTGTCAGAGACTCAGTAAATATTCTTCTGTTTGAAGCGGAATAGTTCCAGATAATCATGGAATAAGAAGCGATTACTTTTGATTATCTTGTTAGTTATTTAAGATATATAACATGCAGGTTTCTAATATCAATCTGAGATCAGAGGTGTTTTTTTTTTTTTTTTTTTTTTTTAACACAGCTTTCTATCATAAAATCTAAATGCGGAGACTTGCCTGAAATAATGTTGTAATTTAAACTATTAACATTTGGCTGTGTGGTGGTGTTTGGTGTTACTGTTCTCAGCAATATGTATTTCATCTATGTTTATTTTGACTTGTAACTTTGTATCAGCAGCTTTGTGCTACTTTAAAAATTTGACCAAAATGTGTAAGTGAATCTAGCTAAATCTTTGTTTGACTTAAGCCATCATCCGTGTTCCAAAACCACTGCTGTGTTAACCTTCTCCCACTATTAGAAAAGCCTAGTTGCGTATTTTAGAAGTGTGGCCAGAGTCACAGTGTACGAAAGCAGACATGGCAAAGCTTGCCTTCCTGTGCTCTACCTTGTAGAAGAAAAGCATAAAATCCTTAGGGGCCGGAGGCTTTCAGATATGGGGTTGGGACTCGCTTGAAGGCAATGTCCTGCTGCAGGAGAATTCAGAGACGGTGGGGGAAAAGCTCCTCGTGTTTAAGAAGTGTGCTAACAAAATGCACACATTTCCTGTTTATCTAGAATAGCACGTTTATTGGGCAAGTGGGAGATGTGCATACATATTTTATTGCTGTGATTTAATTTTTCTTTTTCTTTTTTTTTTTTTTTGGCTTGTTTTCATCTTGCTGGGCAGAGTATATAAACCAGCTTTTCAAGAGCAAAGGCAAATAAAAAGTATGATTTCCCTTTTTCCTTCTGCCCCAAGTGATGCTAAGCCAACAAATAAAATTATGGCTAGACGTAATTTTTAAATACAACTCCAGGTAAAACCTGAGACTAAAGAGAGCCATTTTTCAACTCACTATATATATATGTACACACACACATATATATATATATTTTTTTTTTTTTTTTGTGGTGACAGTTGCTGGCAGAAAGAGTACAAGTTAGATTTGCCTGTCTTACTAAAATTCTACCTTCCTGTTTTCTTACATTTTCTCGTCTGCTCTTTCTGTCAGTCCTTTAGTCTTTGTTTCATGGTAGTAATTATATGCCCAAGCACTTTAAGAATGACTGTGCATCAAACACAGCAGTGCTCGTGCTGTGGCTGAATTAATTAMAGCACCAAAGAAGTCATGCTCAGCAACAGGAACAATTGGCTTGATGCACTTTAATGCAGATTTACTCATGAAGACCTAAGGGCATGAGAAGTAACTGCTGAGAGCATCTACCACATATTGGAGCATACTGTAATTTCTCTGTCTCTGTTCTGAACTTAGACTACTAGTCATACAGCAAGCGGCTCTTTTGCCCACATCTGTTCATCCTGTTTCATTAATGGTGAAGACAGCTGTCTCTATTATGGTTCAGTGGGGTGAAGTATAGTGAGGAGGAATGTCTGGAGAAGACATTATGTGGAGGGAAGGAAAAGAAAAAGGCAGGAAGGAGTCCAGGAGCCTGGGAAGGAAGCTAATTCAAATGAAACTCCTATCTGACAGCAGAACCTGGAGGAGTGTTTCTGCCAAGCCATCTGAGGTGGAAAGTCTGTAATGAGAGGAGATGGTTTTACAGGTCCATCATCTGTGATGATCTTSTGAATACTGCGAGCCCAAATAGACTGTGCAGTCTGGAACTGTGGAACTGGGAAAAATGGATCGGATTGACAGTCTTTGTGAGAATTCAGCCCCATGAACTGCACTGTCTTATCCTAATTAAATCAGGTTTTAACAACCTGATTCACTTACAGGTGAAATTTCAAAGATTGCATTGTGAATAAACACAATGTATGTGTTTGTCTTGGCATTCATCCATTATTTAGGCAGTTATTCTTTGGAGCAGGATCTCCATTAGGTTATTGCTTATGGACATAGGCAAGCAGGAGCTTTCAAAAGTAAAGGTCTACTGCTMTCCCTGTTAATATCGGTGTGTTTGGCAAAGATTTAAAAGAATAGGAAAAAGTCCCTATTCCTGTATGTTCCAATATTGCTGTTTATCRGCCTAATCTTACCACTTGCATCCACCTGAGTTGCATCACTTTTGTTAATAGCATTTTTAGAGTTTATTTGTTTAAGGCTGTGCAACTTCCTGTATGGTCACTTTTATTAATTTAGTCCAAGGTACAATTGATTTAGTTTTAAACGAAAAAGAAATCACTTCAAATTGATATGAATTGGGTTGAAATTTTATTATGATAGATTGCCTGTAGACAGTGGAGAGTTCATGAACTTAGGTAACCTAATAATGATGCCAACCTACTCTTCATTTTCCCTCTTTCAAGCACAATAAGAAGTGAATTGTTTTTTACTTGAGTTATTTTCCAGCAAGGCTTCCCACAGGGAATTAGAACTAAATTCAGTATTCTTTTACCCTCAGACTCCTAAAATCATGGACAAATATTGTCTAAATCTAGAAACACTATATATGTTATACATTTTAACATTTTTTAAAAAAATTTAACTGTTTTAATTAACAGATGAAATTTGCATTTAGTCTTCTAAGATAGCTGGGAGCTTCCAGTTTTGTTTATGTTGAACTTTGCGTGTGTGCATTTTTCTATGTTATTCTGGCTCAGTGGGGAAGAACTTTTGGGACGTTTCATTCTCTTTCAGCGTATGAGACCAGGCCTTTTGACCAAGCCCAGGCCACGTCTAACGCAATGCGAGGTACTGAGGTGGAGCCGGCCCGCTTGGAGCGGCTGTCACAGGCCTCTCAGCTTGGCCAGTGCCCAGTCTGATTTGCTGCATGAATTAGAGCAAATTAAAGCTGATTGCACTGGTGGTGCTTATTGGCAAATAGGAACTGCTGGAACTTAGGGACATCACCGGTCTGTCTGTTTTACTTGCTTATGATGTCTGCCATGGGGGCCCGGGAGAAAAGGGACACGTCATCGTGCACGTATTCCTGGCTGTTAGCCACAGCTCTGTCCCTAGGGACACGGTGCTGTTGGATGTATCCAACTTTTCCCCTCTTTTCCCACAGCTGTGCCACGTTTGCATCTAGAAGTTTTCCAAGATCTGAAATGTATTCATTTTAAAATATTTGAAAGATAAGGTTTTGAAAGAGGGACAATTGTTGCCTTGTATCAGGAGGTCAGTAAATTATAGCTAAAGCAAGAGTGTATTTTACAGAGTTTTGGTTTTGCTTATTTGTTGGTGTTCTCATGGGGGGAAATAAAACTGTGCATCAGCAAGCAGTAAATGCCAAGATAGAGAAAAAGGTACATGTGCATGAAGGTGGTAGGGGAAAGTAGTGAGTCTTACAGCAATGACAAGACAAAGCCAGATTCAGCTGATTTATGCAAGCAAAACATCTCAGTCCTGCAAGTATTAATTCATGTGTATCTTCTTTTTCTGGTAGGTAGGCCTTTATTCCCAGAGAGTGTAAGGCATTATATTTAAAAATGATGACAGTGAAATTATATTAGATTTGAGAAAAGCCAATTGTTCAAGGAAGGAGTCTGCAAAGTGTTATGTTGTGCAGTGTTAGAAAGCTAAATAATGTGAAATTATCATTTTACATTGGATGTCAAGATGCTGCATTGTCAGACCGAGTGGCCTGAATGAGATGTGCAAACGCATTATGAACTAAATTATGCTAGTACTCAAGTAGTAGAAGTAATTTCACAGTCAGTTGCAATATGAAAGCATATGCAGGAATTATGATGTCTAAAAACATTTGAAAGTTTTASAATCCTTTTTTTTGACTGCTTTCCTGACATAACTGTAGCCTGTGACAGAAAAGCAGACAAAATTGCTAGAAGTTGGTATTGCAGCATTTCCATCTACGATGAGAAATAGTAATGCCAGAATATCCTAGAAATAACATTCCCTTTGAAAATTCTAGACACATTTTTCACATTTATGGATTCAAAATAGTTAAAGTCTACCTTTCTAAAGATATGCTTGAGCAGAAGCTGGTCAACTCAGAACAAGGATGACTGAATGTAGATCATGCCCTCTATTACACAGCAGGTCAGGTTAAATGATGTCTTCTTGTCTGAGAACTTCTATGAATGAAATCAAATTTCAGAGCTTCAGAAGCATCTTGGATTTTCTTTTATGTAAATTATGTCTAAATTTTCTCACAAAGTCATTACAAATCATCTGCAGTCAATGTCAATAGGATGGGATCAGGTTAAACTAAGTTCATTGAATTAATGCATTCCAATGATATAGGTCTCTTTGAAGTCCACAGGAGGCCTTCATGTAAGATAATCAAAGTATTAATTATTCCTGTAAAATACACACCTGAACCTGGTATAGGCTATATTGTCAAGCACTATGGAAATGTGTTACCTTTTGAGGGTTACATCTTGACAGTGGTCTCAAAAAAGCTTGCCACTAGTCCCACAGAAAATTATATTTCTCTTATTACATTTTCCAACCCCACGTGCTGTTTTGGAGGTGCATAAAATATCACTTAATTTGCATTTGCCGGATCTGAATGTGAAGCGAGCAAGGTTCAGCAACTGTGTGGCTACGAAATCTTTCCTTTGTCCCTGAGGTTTTGCTGCTGCCCCAAATGGGTGGGAATAGCTGCTTTGCTTCGGAAGCTGCAGCCTAAGCCGGGTTCTCTCATCCCAACAGAACCGCTTGTGATGGGATTTTCTCCATTTTGAGAGTAGCACTCAAATGAAAATCCTGCAATATGTGTTTTGCAGTACCTCCAATTGCCTCTGCACTTAGCAAAGGGGGCTACTCTTACGATACCCTTGAAATATCACATGCTCTACCTCCTGTGGCTGGTCCAAGAAGATTTAGGAGGATTCTGGCTGTTGATGGTATGGGGGAGATGGAGGCTAAAGAGGGGAGGTAACGCCTTAAGGGTAACATGCTTTGGACATAACTCATGTGTTACGACTGAGGCTGTGATAGTGGGGATTGAAGAGGCAGAACTGTGAGTCCAGAGGGCCRTTTTCTTCCTGAGCTCCTTGCAAGGTAACAAAGAGGCTCAGTGCTGCAGCTTGTGTGAGCAGTTAAATGAAACAGTGTGGTCCTATAGCTTTATGATGATATATCTGATACAGTAGTCTTTTACATAACTTCAAGTAGTAAACTTTATTATGATTATAAATGATAGACATTAATGGATCATTAATCCATATAATAATACTGCATTTTCATAAAGCAATTTCAATTCGTTTAAAATTCCCCTTAAGAACCTTTCTGATACCCTCTACCAGAAAATTATTTTATTTATCCCTAATCGTTCCACACTTCCTTGCTTCCACTAATTACTACTTCAGTTCTCAACTGTTTGTTCAGATCACCTTTAACCATAATTCTCATAAATTAAGATACAGTTGCAGCTTGTCAAGCTTCAGATAAACATGTAACTTTATTAACTAAAATACGTATTAGCAGGCTCCACACTTGAACCACGTGGTGATAGTCTGTAGAATGGGGTTATATTTGTTGCTACACTATGTATAATTACTAAAAAGATTTCTACTGTCTTAAGTTAGAAGACAAGGAATTCACGGATCAGTTTAGTTTGGGATCTGCAGTAAATGGTTATCCTATTTTGATGAATTTTGCTGGCTTGTTTTTTTCTTCATGTGACTTCATCAGGTAATAAGGATCACTTTGACCCTTAAAGTTCTGAAGTCACCGACTGGCGCAAAGGTCACAGGTCAAAAAGATATTAATGAGCTTGAATAACAAATCTAAGCATCTACTGTTAAAAAGCTGTGTCTTGATCTTAGGGGGAAATAAAAAGACCAGACAGCAGGTGCTTGCTGTTTAGCTGTGTGTGCTATGCAAGTTTTAATAAGTTTTAATTGAAGTCCATGGTCTGTGGTTGATACCAGTTGGCCGAGTTCCACAGAAGCCAGGAGATGGAGCTGAGCTTGCACCTAACGCTGCAAAACTACTCACAATGGAATGAGTTCGTATGAGTAAAGACAGGCAGAGACATTGAAGATCAAGATCTTAAAATACAGMAAATTGGCTTGTAAGGTAGATTAGCATATTGGAATTTTAGTGGTATAATAAGAGCTCAAAATAATTGCTTGCAGAATTTTTGTTTGTAACTATTTACAAAAATTTGGAAAAAATCTCATTGTTTAGTCTTTCAAACTCAGGTCTCTTCATGGTTGATAGCAGTTTGAAAATGTGCATATGTGTGCTTTGTTTATTAAGTGTGGATAGAAAACTACTGTGGAATAAATTACCAGCTTTTGCAGTCACGGCTGGAAAGTTGTATTTAATAGGTTTAAACAACTTTCTTATTGTAAGGTGGTTTTCTTTGTTTGTTTGTTTAATTGTTGACAAACTGTTGCCTTACTGTAATGTATACCTAAGTCCAGTTAAGTACCAGTATATTATTTATAACCCTACCCACAATATTTKAGCTTTCTGATCCAGCAGTCTTTCTGGGTAGCTCTTTGGCATTCAGAGATGCTTTGGAGACCTTGGAAAGCTAACCGTAAACACTTATATTTCAAAATATAAATGCTCTTTAGCATTTGTCTTACAYATACTCACATGGACTATTTAAGCATCAGGACCTCCTTCCCTGGACACTGCCAGTGGAGGACTTGAACTCCAATTTATGCAGCARTGACTGTTGGGCCAAAATTCTTTATGTCTGTTGTAGTGAAATTTTGCTCATAAAGCACAAAGTATCTGTAGATTTATACTATTGTAAAATTTCTGTGCTTATTAAAGCCATAGTGGTAACTCTTTAAGAACCATATAAACAGACATCAAGAAATCCCTAATAATGAACAAATACCATATTTGGAACTAGATACAAGCACTTTTATGGTCATAGGTAGGTGAAGGTGTCCAGCCACATCTGTTGTTCTTTTAAGTTAGCAGGTCAAAGAGTTATAATGCTTCCAGATCCAAAGGATTTGTCAACCTTGGCACACCTTCATGGCCATGTTAGGACTTATCTGAATTAAATCTTCAGACTTCCAGAGATTGTCCTGTCGTTTCACTATAGTGGAATTAAATACACTCTTACAAAGTGCATCTTTCTTCTTTAACTTTGAAAATTAATTATAAAATTGACCTGATATCTCAGGACAAACTGACACCTCTGCAATGAGATCCAATAGTGATGAATAAGAATATTCTGAACAATTATATTCTAATCATCTGATTTTTGAATTGTGATCAGGTGTTCTGAAAGCAACTGTGAGATATATTAATTGGATATATTAATTGGGTTTCATTTAATTGAATTATTTTTTGTAATTAATTGGGAACTTTCATATTGCTAGACTTTAAGTGTGCTTTTCATTAGACTTCTGTGTACTTTTAAACCTTTATTTTGTCTTCTCTTCTTTCAGAGTTTCATTTGAATTGTCTAAGTTTACGTCAGTATTTTCCAGACAGATTTTCTGAAGGAATCGCTTTTGAGCCTCTTTGGTATATACTGATCCTTGACAACACAGAAAGCATTTCAGGTAATTTCTTGCTCTTTGTCAGAAAGGAAGTTTTTATGGAGCTTTTTCCCTTGATTTTCATGTTGTAGGTGACATTTTTTTTCTTACAATATAAAAATAATTTGATTATAATATTTGTCAAAGTATTGCTGAGTTTTAAAAATGCTGATTGACAGGGTATCAGCAGTGATTTGTTTATTTATTCGTCATTCTGAAGAAACTTTTCCTTTTAATTTGTAATGTATATCCTTTGTATGGGCACTGTAATTAAATGGGTTTTAGGAAGTTGCTGCATGGGAGAGAAATTGCTTGACATAATAGCAATTGCCTTTGCAAATCTTCTGTCCTATTTAGTGTAGTAATTGTAAATGTGCCATATAGGGCACATATGGAAACAATTTTTTTTTTTTTTTTTAAAATACTGAGTTGTGGTGTGGTTGTACTTAAATGAATGATTTTAAAATGGATTTTTTTTCTGAATCTGAAAAGAACAGTAATGGCATATAGCTGGTTTGCTATCTCACAAACCGTCGCATTAAAATTTTACTATGTGCTGGAAGAAGAAGGATAGGAGTACTGGTGAAGTCTGGCAAATAAAATGTACCAAATAAAACAGCATGTTATGCATACGTATTCTTTCAAGAGTCAACTGTGCCTATTTATTTTTGCCTTCTGAAACTACAGAAGTAATTTCRATAGTTGTTTTTTTAAAACAAGTATTGAATATAAGCCTGTAAAGATCAATAAAAAACCCTAAATTATTCAGTACCAAGAAGAACAAAATATTTTATCTCACCTTTATTGTTATTAAATATTGAAATAARGCCTATATTTCTGCAGGAGGGGAATATTTTATCATCTTTATAAAGAAAAGGCTGAGTCTGAAATGCACCCAGAGCTGATTGATGGTGCCTTTTTTTAAAGTGCTGTTCTCTTTTAAATTGTAGAGGGTTTTTAGACTAAAACCTCTCATGTACCGATA
>PTEX01000116.1:1272637-1289777 GCA_003342815.1 Eudromia elegans | reverse complement strand
CAGGTCTCCTCCAGTCTCCTCCACCTTTGAGTTGTTATTATCTGTAGGATCTTATGAGGAATATAAAAATATACTATTATAATTTAGGAAGGACTGTTCTATACCAAGCTAAGTCTACTGAAAATACATTTGATTGGGACATAATAACTTTTTTTTTGCAATGCGTAAAATGGATATTATGCAAAGAAAGTCAAATAGCATTGGCTTTCTGCCCRTAAGTGCAGTTTTGTTTTATCTCTGTAAATAACATATTCATATAGCGTTAACAATCCATTGCCTTTAGTCTATGATGATAAATATTTGTCACGTCTGCATTTGATCTTAAAAGGGAAGGAAAAAAGAGAACTAAAGTATTCCAGCCACATGAGACTTCGATGTGCTGTTTCTTTCAAGTCAGAGTCTTCTAAATTCTAGGAGATTTGTTAGGCCTTAGYGTTATTTTGTTTTGCTCCTTTGAATGGCATGCCTTGCCTAGGCGAGTGCACTGCAAGGCTGCRGGTTTCTGGGGCTCTACAGCTGGTCCAGGCTTCATAAATCGTAGAGATTTCTGTCTGTTTCAGTTAATAGTTTCTCTTGTTATTTTTTTTCCCTCTTGAGAGAGAGAGAAATGAAAAAGGGATAATCTGCAGTTTTCTGTTTGTACAATCATGGAGTGCTTTATGTGAGGCTTCATATAAAATTAACAGAATTTGGAGAGGAAAGTAGAGAATATGAATATTCCAGTGGCTGGGAGAGAGATACTGAGATAGAAAGCAGTCCATTTTTAGTTTTCTTAATGAGCTTTCAAAATAGCCTGAGTCTCTGCACCACATAGTACAACATAGCACCCCATATAGCACATAGCACATCCCAAAGCATGATCCATGGCCCCAGGAGGGGCTTTCCCATATTTTTCTCTATTGAGTTTGAGTGGCCGGTTGAGAAGTAAAATCGCAAACTGCAAGCTTGCTGATATAGTGCGGGATGCCCTCGGCCAGCGGGCACCCCCAGCTGACAAAATTTGCTCTCACAAGRGATATTTCTTCATTTCATGTTTCTTTTATAACTGTGAGTACTACAGGAGATGCAGTTCACTTGCTTTTGGAAGGTTTAAGYAGCCTGCAGCAAGCTTCTCTCCTGTATCCTCCTTTTATGATCATTAAAATGCGATCACTTTTGATATGGTGTCTTTACTTATTAGCTAGGCCACAGCATATGCTGAAGTAACAAACTACAATTTATTTTTTATCGAGAAGGTAATTTCCACAACCTGCAAAATCTGTAGGTTTGTTCATCCTCCTTTTCAAGTAATATCTGTCCTGCATAACTGCATCARTGAATGTCAGTGATGTCTTTAGCCTCTGAAAGAAGAAACGTGGAGAATGGTGAAAAATGTGACCATTTCTACTTGGATTTAGTATTGCTAACRTAGGATGTTAAAAGGAAATGAAAATGAGCAGGGAAGTAATACAAGTGACTTTAAAGAAGAAATGCAGAAGACAATTTACAAGATTATTTTTAGCCTTAAATACCTTGCACATCTCAAAACTGTAATGGACACTGCAAGTATCCTCGTTGCAGCTGAAATCACTTTGATAACGAATGTGACTTTTAGCATTATTTTATTGTTAGCCTGGTTTACCATCCTTTTTTGCAGGGACTGTGCCTTTGCACATGTTGACCTAAGGGCAAGCACCAGTTTTTCACTGCCACCATCTAACCAGTGGCAAGTTCTTTCAGTAACCTATATTATGCCATTGTGAAAATGCAGAGRGTTTTGTTTTTCTCTTCTCATTTCTTAGCTTTACGATTCCTGCCTCTTGGATTAAGCCACGTCAAGTGTATTCACGAGCTGTGGCTGACCTCCTGAAATTCAAGACAAAGGAAGAAACAACACCCCTTGAACCTTGTGTTGTGTATAAGCATCAAWGGAGGCAGTGATTATCCGTGCAGAAGGTTGATCCCACACCGTGAAGGCAGCCCTGCACGGTACCCTCTTACTAATAGCTTTAGCAAAACTCCCACCTCCTCTTCTCTTTCCTGCTTGTGTGTTTCTTGGTTATTTGCTTTGGACCATTGTCTTTTGTTTAGCCTGGGTGCACTAACTGATGGATAAARTAGGTTTATGTTGTATTATTTATTTGGAAGATCTGCTGTCGGTTTCCACGGCAGCTCAGAGAAACAAAAGGTGAAACAATTGTAAATATTTAAAATCTAGTGCTCTCACAAGTAGCATATATAGAAAACTCCAAAGATACAGAAGATAATCATCCTGAKGACATAGGTCTAATGCTTGGAGGAAAGCAAGAGGTGCTGTCTGTATCTACAAGGAGGGAGGGAGTCGTTCAGCTGGGGTGCAGATCCTGGGCAGCGCAGTGCGCACAGGATAAAGGATGAACGACTAGTTCAGCGTGGACCCCAGCACAAAATACCTGCCTTTTTCGTAGCAGGAGTTGTATTTGCCAAGGTAACCGGTATTTCTGAAAGAGCAAACTTTCCGAGCCGGCACATTACAGGATGTTTGCCGTATCTTTTGGACCACTCTTGTGGCCTGTCACTATAGCAACTCCGCTGGCAACACCTGGTCCTATCAGTAGCTATATACTGTTGAGGTTTGTTCATAAATAATCTATGGGAAAGTGAATGTAACTGTCATGTTAATTTGTGGCTAACCYGGTTCTGGCAAGTTTATAATTATATTTATGAAGCAAATAAAGCAGATTGTTTGCTTTTTCTTCAGCARTGACTTAATACAATCTGACAGAAACAAATAAAAGAAGCTTTACCAATCACAGTCCTACAAAATAAAAAAGAATGTCATAAGGATGCAGTAATTACTGTCTCCCAAATATATTCCTAAATCTGGCCTGCTGTCTGCYTGGCCTCTAGTTAGCAGTCATAATGATATTCTTTAGGAAATATGTTTATCTTCAAAATAAATACTGTGTACTAGCTTGCTTGCATTCCCCTGTTCCTCTCCTCCCACTTTCAATTCATTTCTGATCTTTCTTTCCCCTCTTCACTCTCATTGCCATCTCTTAAAGTTGGCAATACAACATTTCTGTTTTAAAAGATTGCTCCTAATTCTGAAGTGCACAGTTTAGTGGACAGTCTGACCTCCAGTCARACTAGCTGTGCATGAACTAAATCTGAGATTCTGCTGCTCCCTTGTGTTCCTCTCTAAATTTGGTCTTGATCTGCGGCAGGTCTCATCACCCACAGGTCAAGCAATTGCTAGTTATGGAAGCCACACCTTGTGTGATCTTCTTTGCCCTGAGTTACCTGAGTATGTGAGTGGGAAGTAGCTAGAGAAGTAGAAGAGTCTGTGATCCTATTGTCTGGTGCTTCAGGAGACTGTTCCAAATAGCAAATGCAATACTGTTCAGAGTGGCAAATTGCCTAGACCTAGAATGAGCTGCTGGAGAAATTGTAAGGAAAAGTGTGCCTACAGGATGTAATATCCTCTAGAATTACTCCTTATACATCACTGCTCAASTCTGATGAAAACTTTCTGATTACTTTTGGAGGGCTAGACGGTTATCACACAAAATACTGATTGACATCAGTGGGCACTGCAGTTTGACACTGAATAAGATGACAGAAATGACAGAAATCCTTKTCTCTATTTGTGTTTTGACAGAACAGCTATGGAAAAGTATTAGCAAATTTTGTGAATTATATTTTATGCTATATCTTATTATAAAATAAGATTATATGTATCTTATTATAAAAATCTATTGTTTTTCATTATACTAATCTCCCTGGCAATTGAAATAAACTTCTTTATCTACAAGAAAATTATCAGTGCTTATACTGCATTTATATGAGATGCTACTTTTGYCATTTCCTGCATTAACCAAGACATTTATTAATTTAGAGCAATGCAATGGTTGCTTTTCAATAGCTTTTCAACAGTTTCAGTTTCAACAACTGAAATGAGAGGAAGCCTGAATTCAGGAACTGAGTGAGGTCTATCTGTACTGCACAGTTAAAACTCATGGTGTAGCTTCATCRCTACACAAAATCAGCTTTGTCAGCTTGCTGCCTCTTTTATAAACACCAGCTCAGTTAAGAGTATCTGTGAGTTTGTGTATATAATTCATAGAGGAATTACATCTGGAGGTGSTGGCTACCAAAATAGCTGACCTGCTTTTATCTCCTGAAGATTATCTGTTCATTGGATCCCTTGGAAAAAAAAAAAAAAGATGACAGATTTGCTACCTCTGCTACCTCATCATAGTGTAATACTTAGCRACGATAAAACACATGTATAAAAATGATGTTGAATTGAATAAAGCCCTTCATGCAAGAACAATGAGAAAGAACATAAGAAGTGGAAGACAAAGAAACAAGCTCCTTGTCAGCACCCTCTCCATGATAGAAGGAGGGAAAAAGAGGACAATCTACCTCAACATCACAAGAACAGAAAGTCCAGATAGGAGGTTTTTGACTGTATTACTTCCAGTGTGTACAGAGAGAGGATGTTCCCAATAAATGTGTGCCCATKCAGTATTTTGAAAGAACTCCTTTATGAAAGCTGGAGGTAATTATGAATATGGATGGTTGAATATAATCACAGATACGTGAACAGATGCAGAAAGTTTTTGTCTGAGCAATCAAATATGTGAAAAGTTAGAAAAAAAAAAAATCAGTCCAGGGCAACTCTAGCTTTGTGTTGGGTGTATATTTGCATCTTTACATATATCTGTGCATTTAAACTGTAAAATGTTTAGCTCTGGGCCAAACTGGTAACATTGCTTATTTCAGAAAAGAAGTGTTATGTGGTKTTCTTCTCTTCCCAGGCTTTATTTCTAACAGGGGACCAGGTGCAGCACGTGTCCACTCCTGTGGCTGTAAAAGGTTTCTGCGAGGGGTGTCTTGGGTGACTTTCCTCCAGGAGACGGGCTTTGAGAGTGAGTGGTGAGTACAGAAGGGCAGAAAGGAAAGGAAATGGCTTTCAAAAGAAATGTCTTTAAAATATAGGAGACATTTAGGCTTTTTTTTTGTTTGTCATGAATATATTCATTCAGAATCAAAGGAGCAGGCTGCCCAGAGAGGTTCTGGAGTCTCCTTCTCTGGAGATCTTCAAAACCTGCCTAGATGCCACCCTGTGCCATGGGTCCCTGATGGAACAGGGGGCTTGAACTAGAYGACGTCTARAGGTCCYTTCCAAMCTTAAAGATTCTGTGWTTCTGTGATATTGTTCAGCAATGAAATTTGGCTTGATGGTGAAAAAAATATCAGGAACTAGAACCAAATAAATCCAGATATACTACACTAGGAGGACACCTCCCCCTGCAAAAAAAAAAAAAAATATATATATATATACTTACAACCTTAACAAGCAGCTTTCTAAACTTCCTCACGAATTTTAAGAGGTAGTTGCAGTTAATATGTACATGAGCAACGGTAAATAAATCTTACTATGACTCTGTGAAATCATTATAATTTTCTTGCTTAATAACTACTCATTTGAGATGCAAAAAAATAAGCAATTTGAAATGATTATTTTGAAATTCATTTTAGAACCTTTTCAATGAATGAACTTGGTAATCAGAGGTATTGTGTTAGTAGTAATCCTATGGAGATAAGCTGAGAAATGAAATGCTTGTTGTTATATTTTTACTGGAASAGCAGAAAGTTGTTATAATCTTTATTGATTAATATTAAGTAGTTCCACARATATTTATGAGCTAAAAAAAATGTTACTAATTCTGTCAGCTTTATTTTGCAGGATAACATTGTACTTAYATGTCTTCCAATGGTTACCTCCATCACAAGACACTTTTTTTGACTATTTATTTTTTCTCATTGCTATAGTTAGCAGGTGTGTAAATGTCACACAGTGACCAAGTACTCTCAAATCTCAAAGCTTTTTCCACCAATTGATCCAAATAGATGTTAGGTGGAGAACTTCTACTCTGGATAATAATTCTTGGATGGTTGGTAAGCCGATTTAAGTTAGCTAATACCGTTCATTACTGAAGTCAGAAAGCTTGTGGGACTGGAGAAGCAGATAACTTTAAAGTTCAGAGAGAGCAGGAAAGGTCAAGCGTACATTCAAAATAACAGTGAATGTCCCATCTCAAATATTTTGGGAATAAAACTTAACATATTTTCATCCAAGAATATAAAATATGATGTGTGCAAACTCATTCACACACATTTATGTCTTTTGTCTTAGCGCATTTATGCTTTAATGAAATTTATTACATTTTTTTTTTTAATCATGTTTTTGTTTGTTGTGTCCAGGGATAGAGAGGAAAGATAATAAAAGAAGAGGTCCTGATTTAAATTAAAAAAAAAAAAAAATGGAATGAAAATGAATGCTACAACATAAAAATAAGAGTTTTAATCAATCCTGAAAGAATCTACAGCAATGATTATATCTGTAGGACACCAGAAAATAGCTATTTTAAAACTAGGTACTACTAGGACTCCAGTTCAGAAGATTTACAGATTCATTTTCTTGTGGAAATCAAGGAATGCAAGGATGGTGTGCACCCGCCTCCTCCTCACTGCGGCCTCAAGCGTGTCCAACTCCGGTGGTCAGGGTGGGAGGTCCTCGCTGCTCTGGGATGTGGCTGCAGCCTCAGCGCCTCCTTGAAGGGCATGTGCAAGACCGTCCCCTGCTCACGCGTCCTGCCCGGGACGCGGGCGGCCTCTCGGTGCTCATGAAGACCTGCCGACGCCGAGCTGATGCTGTGAACTGTGGGACGCCCTGGAGGAAGGGTGTCTGCAAGAAACGTGCAATGATACGGATTTAACTTGGTGACCAACTCAGGGATCATCAGTATACAGTATCATTTCTCTTTAGGAAGGATCTGTGTTTATACCACATATTCCTTCTAATTCCTTCCTGCATATTACTTTCTGGTGACAAGCTTTTCTTGGCTTCCTGTTTTTACCTGGGTGTATTTATCCCCACTGTCTGTTGTTGTTTTGGTTTTTTTTTTTTACTGTACACACCTTTCTGATTCCCCAAATAATTTTTAACCTTTAAAACTGTTTTATTTTGACAGAAGTCTGGAAGTCTCAGAGGTATGAACTGCTTACACTTTTCAGATCAGTGGCTGCTTTGAAAGATGACAGTGTCAGAGACGACAATTAGGGAAAAATCATGGTGAGCTTGAGTTTATCTGTTTTGTTGATGTGCTGAGTGAGCTAATCAAAACACTGGTAATTCAGAATCAGTCATAGATGTTTAAACTTCTGTTTTAATAATTTTGGAGGAATCATGAGAGGGTGGTGGGAGATCAGTGGGAAGAGTTTAGAGGATATATGCTGGGATATATTATTATTGTAATTAATTACATATTAATATTGTAAAGTAAGAACAAAACATCATAGTATACATAGGAAAGCCATAACATTGCAATAGAGAGGAACAGAGGATAAGAGAGCCTAAATCATAAACCCATAGGAAGAGCTTTGTTAGCCATAATCTTTATGGAAGTAGTAATTTAAATGCAGAAATTTTCTGGAGCATGAGGTCTTTCTGTTGATCTCCAGATTAGCACCTGAAAGAGGTTGGCTCTAAACTCAGCACTTGGTGGTGTTTTCCCATCAGTGCAAGAGTTCCCTGTGATCGCTTTTACACCTTCATTTGTTTCTTGCAGAACTAGCACCGTGCAGCTGTATAGCACAGGCACGTTGCTGTATTATAGACAACCCCCAGGAAGCTCATTAAGTTTTCTTTATGGCTCCTGTGCACTGCTGGAACCATCCCGAAGTGGAGTGTCTGACTGGCAGTGATTAGATACCACGATACCACGACTTTAGCAAATATCGTACTTGGCATACAAAACCAGACAAATAAAGCAGCGCTGCAGAGTGCCATTTATTCATCAGGGATTTCAGCTGCATAAACAGTAACACTTACATAGTCTGTGACGTTGGCTTCTAACTTCACAGAGATTTAATAAAATTATTTCTGAAATAACTTCTGCGGAAACACGCAGTATGGCAGAAACAAATGCATTCAAAATTTGTCAAACTTGTGGATGCAAAATCCTTCTTGTTTAAAATCCGTCTGAATCTTGACATGAAAATATTGGAATAAAATYCTTCTCTGAAGGAATTACCTTTGTGAGGTGTGTTATCGGTAAAATTTRTGATGGTCTACTTGAGGAAAATAATGCTATGACTCAGGTATTCCAGATTAACWTGATATTTCTTGTTAAGAAGCAACTGGGAGATTGGGTTAATACTAACAGGTAACTTAGCGTGAAGCAAAGCATGTCAGATCTCTAAATCAGTATAACTCAAGGGTTTTTATTAGTACTGATTTTGGTAATTAGGAGGAACTGATGGTATCCTCAGARTACTTTCTGATAGTCTGAGAGTTTTCTTTTCATTCTTTGTGTTCTGCCCTTGCACCTTTCTCAGGATTTCAGTTTGCATGTTCATGTTCTGTAGTTGTAACATTCCTGAGTGGATGGACTAACTTTTCATATTAAAATTACAGGTACTTATGATAAGACAAGAAAAAAATGACTGTGAAGACCGTGAGGAGATCATGTGCTACAATATGTACACTTAAGAAAAGAATCAGGAAGGACCCCCTAAGTACTGTCCATGCTTGRAAACCTCCTTTGAAGGGTTGGCCAATACATGGTCTTTTAGTATCTCGAGGTATGCTGGAAAAGCCACCAGGCAGCGCCTGCTGCTATCTGTGTCAGTCTGGCTCAGAAATGAAAATGTTTCTGCAATGTTAATTTCATTCTTTAAATTGTTGGGTCTAGTCTAAGTTGTCTACACTAAATGTGTAATATGTTCTGCTTTGCATAACAGCCCTCCTGCTTTTATGCAAGACAACTGGCAGTTTTCAGTAGCTAGCTTTTAATTTAGTCTTATACAGTCCTACACGTATGTAAATTTTACCAAAATAATGTCTGTTATGATAACATAGCTACATATTCCAGAATTTTACTTTTGCGAAAGATTAGTACAATCATTTTCTAAAGTTTTACTACCTTTCAAATACTACCTTCAGGAAGATGTCTTGCTATGAGTATGGGGGGACACTTGCAGTGGTGGCTGGAATCCACAGCCTGTCTTCTGTAGGTGAGGCCAGAACGGGGCCCATTGGTGCTGTAGCTCTTGCAGGCAGCCCAGCTGAGCAGAGGGGACAGCGAAGGTCATTTTCTGCACCTTTGTGACCCTGCAGCCCTAGGCATGGTATGGCTCCTAACATAAGTTAGAATAACCATGAGCTACTCTAATTTCTTCTGGCAGAAACAACTCCCCAGAGGCATTCCTCCATTTCTGATTATTTTGCATCAGTCTGAGACACTGTTTAAGATACTCTCCATGTCAAGGACAGGGAAAAAGTTGCATAAAGCGCTTTGCTTAGGGGCCTGTTAAAGGCATCTTTAAGCCTTTAATGGACTAGAGCAGTGCATGAGGGATTAATCAGAGGGCAAGAATGATCCCTCTCTTGTTTCAAGAAATATGAGTATCTTATAGGCACATTTTCATTTTCTTACAGCATTTCACAAGCCAAGTATATGCTTCAGGACAAGTCCCTTATTACTCAGGGACAGTAAACGATGGTAGCTTTACTGAGGCAATGCATTTACTTCTAGGAAGAGTATCTTCTGTCACTTCTCATTTTATTCTTCCTTCTGAGCTTGCCTAGGAGCAATACTGGTGAGTTATGAAGAAATTTGCCATGGAAGGTCACTGTGACATGACTTAAGAAGGTCTGAGAGAGCCTTCAGTAGAAAATAGGGGAGCATTTTTTACTTTCTCCAATAGTTTCTACAAAACAACAACAAACAGTTCTTCAGTGTGCGCACGCACACAAACATAACCCCCATACTTGTGTGACATGGCATAGCTTTTTTCATACCTGAAACAAAATCTGACATGATACAGTAATATGCTCACAGCATGGATTATTTCCACTGAAATATATCCATTGGAAACTATTGTCTAGATGAAGTATGTTAACCATTTTATTTCTGTTTTGTAATTTTATGGAAAAATAAGCATGTTTTTGAATTACTCTAAATGTGGAGCCATTACTGTATTTCTTTTCATCTCTGCCTTTTTTTTTTCCCTATGCTCTGTGTGTCTTTTCTGCTTTATTAAACTAACATAATTTATTTTCTTCTTGTCATATATTACCAGAGATTCCTTATGTATCGTCAGCTAGAGAGGCTGGAAAATAACGTATATGAGAGAGAAGCAGCAATTTTTATACTTTTCTATTTTAAGTACAAAACAAATTAGAGATATCATCGATGGATGTTCCAAGCACTTCTCATTACCATCTTTCTTTAGGTCTTGTGCTGTTTGAGCTATTCCTGTTCTGCTAACACCTGATTAGAAATCAAAAGGAGAAATGAACTGGTGATGGGCAAACATGTCCCATGGTGATTACATAGTTTTTTAAAAAAATCTTTCTTTTGTACTGGTGTTACTAGTGCTGATTTAAAAAAAAAAAAAAAAAAAAAAATCTGAAGCAGAATGCATCACCACTTCAAGGAAAGGGCAAAGAACCCTTTCCTTAAGAGGCTGGTCCATCTGGTCCATGATCAAAGTAATACATGAAAACAAATAATAGAAAAGAAAAAGACAAATGCTGATCCAAAAGGAGGTCAGCTCTGAAGGTCACCTGGTTGAGTTCATTCCTCACAAAATAGAACAGTTGTTGTCCCTAGGTCCAGCCATTGCTCTTTCTGCTCCGATCTGGAAAGCCTCCGCAGATGGAGTGTGCACTACCTGTTGTGTGCATTTCAGGTGAGCTTCACCAGTGTTAAACCAGAAGGGCATAGTAATTTGTACTTCTTGATCTGCTGGCTAGTCTCTTCCCAACATATATGTTCAGTTTGGCCTGTTGCTGTAAGAACACACTTAGTTTATCTTCAGGTAACCACCAAACTATTTTCAGTGTAGCTGATACTGAACTGGTGGGTTTCTGGCCAGTACCAACACCTGAGGTTCATCTGCCTAAAGTGCAGAGCTTTGTACTTTTCCTTGTTTTGTTTCATTTAGTGAGCCCATTCCTCAAGTTTCTCAGGGTCTCTCTGGACTGATTGGGTAAATCTCAATTCTCAGAGATTGAATCTGTGGTAGGTATTGAAGTTCAGACTTAGCCAATTTAACAACATTGAATTAAGTTTTATTAACAGACCCAGTCTCTTCATTGTAATGGACACACATCAGCAGTTAATTTCTTTCCTCTCTGTAAGCCAGTTAGAACCAAGCACCCCACTGAAATAGGAGATCTGTGCCTGATCTCGGCCCATGTGCTCTAGCTTCCCTTACCGTCTATTCTGCAAACGCCCAGAGGTCTGAGTTCTATCTTCTCCAATAAACTGAGATCAGACTAAATGAAAGTTTCACTTAGCCCAGTTTAAAACAGGCATTCCAGCTTCTGACCAGTTTAAGTATCACTAGTCTTATAGACATAGTTAGTTCACAGGCTAATGTATTTCAGAATCATCTTGCACATCAACCATTTTGAAAAGGCTACGGTGTTAAATCCTACCAAGACAAAATACAAGAGATTTTGCTATCAACTGAGCCATTTGATTTCATAAAGCTATTCCTAGTTTTCGAGTGCATTCAGTAAGAACAGCCTTAGCATCAACATTTTGTTTATTTTCACTGTCTTCACAAGGTCTATATATTTTTTTTTTCCCCTCTTCACCACTGAATCCTTTCAAAATGATTGAAGGCAACAGTGTTAATGCTAGCATAAAATAGTTGTGAAGGGAGTAAAAATGGCCTTACCCCCTCACATGTAGTGATTGAGAAATCAGAGAGGGGTTTATAATATCATAAACCTTGGAACTGTATCTGGAAATTATCTGGGATATGGCCTGCCAGGGAAATGACCACCATCTGCTGCTGCCCACCAGTGCCTGGAAAACACCATCAGGCAGCCAGTATTCGCTGGCACTGACAATAAGGTAATTCCCTCCATTCCAGTTCTTAAGATTTCATGTTATTGTATGCAAGATGCGGCCTGCACAGATTTTTCAAGTCCTGAAGATTGATATAGATCACCTTTGTCCTAAAGTTGCTGCTGGCTTTTCCCTCTGTATTTGTATTTCATTGCTGATGTTCTTTTTAAAATGACAGTAAAAGTCTATGACTCCCTGTAGAGATTTACAAGTATTTTTTTGCTGGTTCAYGATTCAAATTTTGACTCTTTGTCGCACAGTAACTTTGAGTGAAAATTAATCTTTTTCTTTATGACACTAAGAACACTTCTAAACTAAAGAAGTTGTTTTGAGATTCTGAGGGAGTTTCAGCAATATATACGTATCTCTGCAAGAAATACACAGAAGTTAGTCCATGAAAAGACAAGATGTGGTAAAGAGCTCTACTGAAATGAAAGAATATGCAGGAAGAAGGAATGACAGAAAAGTTAGATTACAAGAAGGAAGAAAGAATGAAAGGGAGAGAATTTGAAACCCAAGTTCTAATCTGACAGTTTATGTTTTCCAGACCTTTAATATAGTAAGAAAATGGTATCTTCGTAGAGGATACTTTATTGTAAATAAGTAGAACAACAGAAAAGAATGCTGTACAAGTTCCTAGTACTTCAAACACAATGAAAGGTTTAGATATATTTGTATAAGATTATATAATAACAGTAATATGTGTTAATATATTAATATAATACGAATTTATTAGACCAATAGCTTATAAAACTTGAGGAACACAGAACTCCAGAAAAAATGGGAATGTAAGTAGGGCAGAAAGGAGAGAAGTAGTGTAAGGAATTTTTGGTTTGTTTTGTTTTCCCTACCCTATTCAGATGGAGTAAAAAACTGTTAAAAGTTACAATGCAAAATCACTCTCAGAGAGAGTGAAAATGGCCCAACTGAATAATTTTGTAGATCCCAAGGTACTCAATATGTTTTTTGTTTGTTTGTTTGTTTTTGTTTGTTTTGTTTTGTTTTTCCAAAATGAAACGAAAAGTCTGAGTCATTTGGAGAGGGCTGCTGCAATAATAATGTATTCTTAAGAGGTGCACTGTGAACTGACAGTGAAGGAAAAGAGAGGCAAAAACCACTGGAGAGTTTTAGTGTTGATGTGATATGATGTACTCTGACTTCTCTGAGGGAAAGCAGGTCTCCCATCTCTGCATGTGTTAGATGCAGATTACAGTTAAAAACAACTTTTGTCTTGATAGTTTTTGGTCAGAGAGGTAAAAGGAGGCTCATGCCAAACTTCACCAGGTCACAGGATGTTTACAAAATTGGGATTGTGACTCTTGTAAAAGAATGATGTAACATTTAGTTCATTTACTTGTGCAAATATTGCTAGAGTTTCAAGGGAAAGATGCTATATTAATAGACAGTAACATTAGAAGGAAAATTAAGTACACTGCCCTTTCAAACAATAATGGGGACAATTTCCACTCCATGACACAGAAAATCCTGTTCCATATATAAATAGGGAGGCAAATAAAGGCTTGTGCATCACACCAAAGCTACTTATTAGTCTATCCTGGGGACTCCCACTCATAAGCTTAGGTGAGCAGAAGAGTGGAAATTCCTGCAACTCCCTTGCCTGCTCACTGACTCCGTGCCAGTTAGTCATACTACGTTTCTCAAACTCTCTTGTGCCCGGCATGGAAAACACAGCTGATAATACATAGAGAAAGAAGATACAGAACTACTGTTGCGGGGAGTGCAGCGGAGGATATTCTCAGAGGTGTTGGTCTTCTGAGATAGTCGCTGCATTTTTTTTTTTCTTTGTCTTAACTTTAAAGTCTCTGCTCTAATTATAAAATAATAACTGAACCTACCAGTGGCTCTGTGCTATCACCTTGAGGTTTTAGTCTCAATTCTCAGCTCACAATATTTTTATTTCAGCTTAATTTCCTCCTCTTTTGTGATATTACTCCCCAGCTGCACTGGAATAAGGCTTTCTGAACTATCTTTATGGATGCTGTGTAGATACAAATTCAGCTAAACGTATATTAAGGAATCTGTTGCAAGTGCTGTAGTACATATAATGAGAAAGATGGAACCCAGTATGGAAAAAAGACAGATCATTGTAACGTACTTATGTTTTTACCTTAGCCCATAGTGAGTGAAAAATAGCACAATGTGTAACTGTGAAGACAAAGATACAGTATAATACATTTATCCTCACAACACTCAAGTGAAACAACCATGAGAAAGATAAAGGTCCTAACCTTGCAAGGTATATAAGTGATAAATGTAATATAATACTTCCTATCTCCCTGTATTCTTTCTCCTTTGATAATACTATATAGAGTGGCTGTTCCCTTAAAATCTCTGCCGTAGGATTGTCTAACAGAGCTTGGTGTTCTGCGAGTAGTTGTGCTATCTTTACAAATATGTTCAATGTATCAACATGTTAAATGAAAATGTTGAAATTCTCTTAGCTTACCTTCAAAATGGATAGCATCCTTGCCACACTGCTTGATATACTGAAGCCTAATGATATTTCTTGTTCAGCATCTGTAGCCATTTAACTTGAAAGCAAATAATTAAACTAAATTATACCCTTTGTGTCTGCAGACTAAGGAGACAAAAATAGCTGTATGAGAGGGAGGTTAATACAGGGATATCTGTTGACAGCATTATGAAGACCTCAAAGGGATTCATACATTTGTCTGCCTGCAGTGATGTGTGTGAGGAATCCCATGTCAGGCTGTTTAGTTTAGCAAACAGGATTTCCAGTAATAGATTTTGAGAAAAACGTGGTTACCCAGGGGTATTGTGTACTTTCCAATTACTACAACATTCAGGCAGACTTTGGCCTCTTTTCTTTTTTCTTTTTTTTTTTTTTTTTCTTTTCCGTTCCTATTGGTGTTTGTGAAAGTGCATATAATTCTTGGGTTTATTTGTTTTGTGTTTTTCTGCTTATGTGTTATAGCACTGGATGTACTGAGAGAGACTTTGTGACCTCCAACACAGCTGCCAGTCCCTCACTATAGGTGCCCGCGAGGGCGCGTGCCGGTGTTCCTGCTGGTGATGAATGACTCTCAGGCCCACTGTCATTTCACCTCACAGCTTCTTTCMGCTTTCTTGCACTGTTATTTTTTTAATGCTCGGTAGAAAGTTTCCATGTTTTAGAAACTTTAGGTGCTGGACRTTGTTAATGCTGAAGGCTCTGAAATACAGGCCTCTATGCTATGCTGAATAGATAATGACCATGAAGTTTCTACTGCAAGGAAATCGTTATTAACAACCCAAACTCTCAGCTTGAGGCAGGGCATCTCTTTAGTCTTTTTTGTGTGTTTCAATATCTATTTATTGGTGCTCATAGTTTCTGAGGAAGGAGCCAACTGAGGTGGTATATGAGTAGAAACAAGGAAAGAATTTTAATAAGGAAAGCAGCATGGGCCAAGTGGCCTTCTGTGTACTTCAATATACCTTACAGTCTTGCTGTCGCTAAACACATCAGACTATAAATAGTCTAGTTTTCACCAATCTGCTACCCTTGCAGAAGGGGAAAGACACACTGCTCATGTCTACACTGTCTCGCTGGAGAAAAACAGCCTTCATCAACCACCCACCTCGGCACATTCAACTCATCTGCTCATCTTCAGGGCATATCAAAATAACAGCTATCTTGTCCATGGAGCACCGCATTGGCAGCTTCTTGGGCAGGAGACCCATAGCTTATGTCACCCTCGGAAAGCTTGATCCATTAGAGGCATACCCTAAAGCCTCTCTTTGCAGCTGGGATATGTAGGCGGTCCTGTGTGACTTTCATTCACCAGTTTGAAGAGGCAAAATTGGAGGGAGCAGGATCGGCTGGGCTTAGCAATGTTCTCCAGAGCTTCTCCCAAAGGAGACCCACAACTATTCCAGAGAAGGGTAGGCAGCTGAGCCCGTTCCCCTTAATGTGCTGCCCGAGTGCCTGAACAGAAGGTGATGTCCCACACGGTGAGTAGAATTTAATGGTAATTTGAGTCGGCCTGATCCAGGATCTGAAAATTAATTTGGTGGTGGCCCATGATCTTTAGGTTATGTAGGCTGCATTGAACTGGTTCGGTAAAAAGATGTCTCCTCTTCTACCCTGTTCTCCTGAGTCACCATATTGCTTTTCAGGAGATGCTAGTTCATAAACAGAGAGTGGAATAAGAAAAAGGCAGATGGAACCGGAAGGAGAGCTACCATAGAATTAAAATTTTGACATTAGATTCAGAGGATTAGGAAAATTCAAGCTGACTTTTGATTCTTTTAAAGTGACTAACTTTCCCTAAACTAATGTCTGGAAATAGAATTTTTGCATTATAGAGGAAGTGGTGTGTCACCTTTGTTGCCTCTCTTCTTTAGGGAGAACTATTGTTACAAGTCTGAACTTGTATCAACCTCCTTTTYTGGTGATTATAACTTGCATGATTTCAGGGAATATCAATGAACTGTGTTAGCTGTGTAGCTATGTCTGTCTTTTTGGATTTGAAATAATTGAGTAAGAATACCTCAGTGATTAAGTTACAAGACCAGAAGTCAGAAGACTTGGGGACAGACTGTCTAAATTCATCTCAGCTGTTTATGGGTTTAAAGTASGTAACCTGATTTATATCAGCTGAAGATACTGTGGGCTTTACAGTCTTTCCCACCTACTTCATACTCTGACAGAAACATGTAACAAATCAAGCAAAGACTTAACCCTGGTACCCCACTTTTCTCTTTCACAAAATAGGATGAAGATGATAATTGCCTGCCTGCCTTGGATAGTGATATTGAACAGCGCAATTATTTTCAGAAGGAAATGTCTGTGGAGGTAGAGAGTACAGTATGGGAGTGACATGTAGGAGTATCTAGCAAGAATGRCATACAAAAGCAGTTAGATTTTTCCGTAACAGCCAAGTCTATGTTGTCCAAGTTTTTACTCATTTTTTACTCAGTTAGATCATAAATCTGTAGGGAAAGAGACTTCCTCTCCTTACTCTGATTGCTATACACCTCCAGATACTTTAATATCAAAMTTAGCTAAAAATGGTGAGTTACCTTTGACAGCTGAATACAGCTAAATGCAGTTACTGGTTTGCTGATGGCTTTTCTTGACCTACAAGTAGCACTGTAGAAATCAAAGATTATTTCAATCCTGAAAATGGTATTGCTGTTATTTCAGTGTGCTAAGCTTTTTATGCAGTGTAGTAGCTAAGAGAGGGGAGAGATTTGTCCATTTTGGGGAAAAAAGAAAAAAAAAA
>PTEX01000116.1:1165155-1272572 GCA_003342815.1 Eudromia elegans | reverse complement strand
GAATTTCAGATCAGAGTATAAATAGTCAAAAGCTACACTGCATCCCAGAGGTGAGAAGATGGAGACTATTTGCAGTCATAATACCAGATGTTTAGCCACTGCTATAAACCCGACAACAAAAATGGAAAATAAAAACCGAGCTGTTAATTGGGGATATTTGGAGCAGTGACACAGGTGAAAGATGATCTAAAATGCTGCTTCGTAGCACAATGCAATAGTGAAATTAGCACATGTCTATTATCACTGCATGCAACTCTGCAGGCAACTAATGGAAACAGCTTAATCTTTTCAAGCTCCTCTAAAAGGAGAAATACAACATTTTACCTGTGCTGCTGAGTTTTCCCTCCTCTCGTTCCTGGCCAAATTCATACTGCATAGGAGTTTTATATTATTTAATGCCTTGACTGTAGGCTGGATAACTAACTGCAGGTATCAGGGATCCTCTCATTCATATTTAGTAAGTGACAGCTCCAGTGATCCTTTGTGATACCACTTGGAAAGGGAGAGGGTGCAGCCCAAAAATCTCTCCCTTTTGAAACAGTTCCAGGGAGTTCTCTTTCCAAAGCAGTGAAAGCTAAGGCATTAATTATGCATTTCCATTATGACAGAGCCAACATCAGCAGTGACTAAAACATAATTTGTTTAGGTGGCAGTGCAGGCTGTTCTCTGATCAAGTTTTGCTTCCCACAGGGAGGCATCAGTCTTAAATTACACAGCAAGCAGGCAAGAGAAAGGAAGCAAACAATAAAACACTTCCCAGAGGAAGAAAGGAGGAAGATTTGTCTCTCAACATCCTATTAAATAAATAAATCTACATTTTTGTCACTTAACAAAAAGTCAGCAATGGGGCTCAGCTTTAATTAAAGGAAATACATTGTCTTTGGGGTTTTATGGAATTATATTTTAGATTTCCAGTGATAAGTGGCTTTTAATGCAAAGAAACTTTCCTACTGGAAGGAATTAAATGATGAYAGAAAGAAGAATCCCCAAAGTACTAACAAGTACTAACAAGAGTAAAAGATGGAACATCTTATTTCCTTGTCCTACTGTGATCTAGAGGTAGAGTAATTTTGATTCGCTTTATTAAAGCGTGCACAAAACTAGGATGGGTGGGGACACACATGCCCATACACTAMGAAAAAAAAGCTATGTTAGTG
The DNA here is from genome assembly GCA_003342815.1 of Eudromia elegans. NCBI lineage: Eukaryota > Metazoa > Chordata > Aves > Tinamiformes > Tinamidae > Eudromia > Eudromia elegans. The sequence continues at coordinate 1,271,415 of PTEX01000116.1, read as the reverse complement.
CATAGATGCTATATCTATTTATTCTTATATCTATATATTGTATCTTATATCTATATATTATATCTTATGTCTATATATTCCCATACAGTTAAAGTCAGACATCCATCATACTGAAGAAAAATATGGAGATTTTCAGTTTAGCACAATTAAGCATGGGCCTAGTTCTACTTTAAYTTCAGTATTATTTTGCATAGATCTATGAAAGTACTTTAGCACCTCACCGAAACAAGGACCCAAAGGAAAGTTTTGTTGTTTGCTTTTAATTTTTAACTGCTCTAAAGAAATGTTGATTGTGATTTCCTATTGTAATTTGACTTTTAATATCATATCCCCTATCTGCTTAACCCTGTCTGTATTTAGCATGTGTAAATCAAAGGCAAATATAAGCTAGTTTCTTATTAACTCAGTAAGAAGAAACAATAGAATCCCTGATGAACTATCTGTCATTCGACAGAAGTACTTTCCAGTTATGCCATTTCTTTCCCCTGCCCTCATTTTTTTTCTTTCCAATGGAGTTTGCTGGCAATTTCAGATGACATCTCAGTATTTGTCTAGCAGAAATAACCAAGCTACACTGTTGATTCCCTAAAAAAAAATGGGGAAAATGCAGATAGAATGCTATGTAAAACCATAAAAATGATAAGAAAGCGAATACATCTGGATACAAATTATCTTAGTCTTTTAAATGTGCTCTTAGTTTTGTGACTTGTAACTGAAACAAGGAGCAAAGGATGAGTATGAAGGATGGCTGACCTAATGGCCTGAGATTACATCACCTTCTTTRCTCATTCCTGGAGTGGCAGAGGGTGTGAGTTCCACCTGTATGTTATGAGTCTGTAATGTGGGTGGAGGATGCATGGGTTACTTTATACATGGACACCTCCTTCTGGATAATCTYGAGGTAGAATCTCTAAAATTGTTTGAATATTCAAGAACAGAGCCTGTAGACCCTATGCCAAATGCTTACTTACTCGTACAGCATTCCATTGAATTGAGCCTGGATTTACTGGTCTCCTGCATAGTTTCTAGAACAGGTTGAACAATGTACAAGCAGGCAGAGGAGCTGCCTGCGACRAGCTGTTTTCTTCTGAATATTTCAGGGTAGCTAAGGCAAAGTTTGGGCTGTGTCACCAATGAGCTGTTCCTCAACTCCACAGCTGGAAGACTGCTGCAGGAGTGGAGCTCTTCTGCACTGATGCTTTGTATTTGACTGTCTTTAATCAATGTAGTCAGACAACAGTAGAAATCATTACAAAACTGTGTGAGAAAGAAAGCATAAAGGTGACTTCCAGAATAATATGTGAGAAAGGTTCAACCAAACAACGTCTTTGAAGGGTTCGACTTTCAGTGGTAATTCCTGTGTCATTTGATTAGTCTGGTCCTGCTTGTGAAATGTAGGAGTGTTCAGAGTCCAGCCAAAGTAGAGCCATGAGGTTTGGCTCATCAGACCAAAAAGGAGCGTTTAGAGCCATGTCTGATCCATGTTGACTCGTCTGTAAAGACTCCTTGCAAGGACAGAGAACTACATGAGCAAAGGCCAAGGAAGGTCAGGAAGTCCTGTTAATATGTTGTCCTCTATAGTGATCCTCTCTGAGAGTTTTGCAGGGAAGGAGAAAAAACTGTAGAGACTGATGTGGAAGAGAGAAATCTTCTTCCTTTGCTTTTGCCTCACCTGCTGTACGTGAGGTGCTGGAAGAGGAAACCCATGGCTTATCTGGCAGTGCTCCAGGGCAGGAATCTGTACCCTCCCACGCAGTCTTGTCTCCTACCACCAAACACACCAGTTCATTACAAGAAAAGCCTTTTCTGCCTAGTGCACACCATATTTCCAAGTTGCTCCAATTTTTCACTTCCAACTGTGATAAAACAGGCAATCAAAAATATTAGTGGAATAAGGCTGAATAATCAGTCCTTGCATAGCTCATAGCAACGGTGCAGTGTCATGCAGTGCTGAACATCATATTTTAAATCAGGGTCATCATAACTAATCTTTTCATTTAGYGAAAAGCACCTTTTTTGTCCCCCTACCACCACCCTCCCAGTGGAACAGACAATAAGACAGAGTTGCCCTGATTTATGTGAGTGATTTTACTATAGAGACAGGAAAAGAGAAAAGATTAAATATCTGGTGGAGGCTTGTGGGTATATATATGTATGCTACTACCTATATGCAATCTCATCTTATGAAAATGGATAATAATATGACAATGAAGTAGGTAAATGGGACAAATAAAATGAGAAATGCTAATTAAATCTGAAGAAAAAAAAATCCTGGCTGTGCTGAAGTTGATGGGRAAAACTCCCACTGACTTGGGGAGGGCAGGATTTCATCCAAAACGTCTGCACTGATCTATAAGAGAATTACAGGCTCAGAATTATACAGAGAATTATACAGAATTATAGTCCCGTGAAGTATTTTACTCTTGCTTGAACAAATTTGTTGAAGATGTTGCACAGTCAAAGTCTCAGATAGAAGTACCTCCAGACAGAATGAAAATTCAGATCAGAAACTGAAGGTCGTAATTCAGGGTCAATCCTACATATTTATATTTTTGTATTCATACGTTAGTACTTTTTCCAACAGTTTGTGTTACTAGAGCRTTTTCATTGAGGACTCATCCCAAGCTATGTGGCAGTTTACCTTGATGGCCAAATGGTCTCTCTCTGATCATCTCTTGGTTTGATTGCAGGTAGAAGATTGCAGTCCTGTGGGGGGCAAGAAACCATTCAAACAGCGAAGCAGAAGGGAGTGCGAGTGCCAAGGCACAACCGCAGTGATAAAAGCCTGCCTGCTGACTGTATTTGCACACYCCTCGAGCAGCTACAAAGTAAGTTCCTGTGTCATTTGGTTAATTTTCTGCTTGTTTATTTATTTAAAAACAAAAAACAAAAAGCACTACTTAAAAAAGAAGTTTTCCTATATGCATAATTCTCTATAGTTCTTGTTATATTTTGATAGTTTAGAACCAAACCAAAAAGAATCAGGCAACTTCAAAAAGTATATTCTGCTTTTTGATGCTGGGAACTGTGAAATTAATTGAGTTTTGAAATATTTTCAGTCTTCAGATTTTGTTTATGAGAACTGAATATTTCCTAGAGAGAGTTTTGCATCTTTATTTGTTTTTTTTTTTTAACTTTCCCTCAAAAACAGTTATTTAGTGATAATGTATTATGTGTCATTTTACATTCTGTTTGAAARGCCATCTTTTATTTAATATGGTTCTCACAATGTTTTAAAGATGATTTACCTGAAATCATTGTCATTTATTTAGATCGTTTCAAAACATCACACAGGCTTCATGCACAGGGATACTGTGAAGATCTTGAAAGTTCAAAAATTCATGTTCTGCAGTAGCAAATATAATGGAGATGCACTTAGGGAATGTTTTTTCTACCGTGTCTTATGTTTATGCAGCTTTTATGACCTTAAGAGCAGATATCAGGCTCAAGATCTATAGCTGTAAGATTATTTTCCTCTTCATAAATATGGCACACGGAGCTCTAAGTTGACCTCGATTTACTGAAATCTTTGAAAGTGTCTTGGGTTTCCTCATGTTACTGATCAAAGTTGGGCGGCAGGAAGGGCTTTCCCCCTTGGTGTATATKCTGTAGTTTTCATCTGTAGACACCAGGGCTTCCTGGGAGATGCCAGATTGCAATGATTTGGATGTGAAAAGCCATTTTCTTGTGTTTGTTATGCAGGCAAGCAAGCCATTAGCTAAATTGTTCTTTTTTTGGGGGGCAGAATAAATGCTGGGATCTTGGTAATTTCCTCTCCAAACTCATTGAAGTGGACTAAGTTTTGGGACTAAGTGCTGTTGAGAGCAGATTGGAGAGCCAGATAAAAGGAATTAAGAGAGGTTGCCGTGGCTGTTCATCTCTCTAATGTGTGTGTTTGAAATYTGTGAGTCTGCTGCTCCAGATTGGCCGCTTGTTTCCCAGACAAAGTCGTTCTTAAGTCCCCTTTTAACTTGCTCTCCTCAGCGGGATTTCTTGTGCTTGCTAATTGCCAACAGTGAAAATCTACAGAGGCAAATTGGTGAGGAAGAAGAGAAGGTTGACAGAGAGAAGTGGTTAAAAGAACTCCAGCCATGGGCAGAAAAGGGAAGGCTTTTCGTGTTTAATTTTCTTTTTTTTTTACAAGAAGATAAAGRTCTTTTCCTACTAACTTTGCTGACGAGGGTCAGGTATGACACAAAATATTTCTGCTGAGTCACCTAAGCTTTGGTCTCCTCTTTTAGGGTCTTTCTGGATCACCTCAAATGTSTTTTTTGTTGTTGTTGGTGTTATTTTCAATTTTTTTTTCCAGCTCTTGACTCTGACTCACTCTGCTTAAGCAGAACAGCATATGGTCCCCATACTGGCATGGATCAGCAAGGACATATGTTTTAGAGCATCCAGTAAGTGCATATATTATTTTTTTAAAATTCGGACAGGAGGGGATGGAGTACCCTGTGCTACTCTCTTTGCTCCTCCTATAACCTTCAAAAATGCCAGCAGAGGTATGTGAGTGTAGGAGGCAAAAGTACYACAGCCAACTGCTCACTGAGCCACGAGGGAGATAATAGAAAGAGATGTAACTCAGTCCCTGGGCTCTCCCCCTGTGACTGATACTATTAATTTGCCAACTCACTCAAAATGCTGAGAAGGAAACTCGGGCTATGTCAGGTAAGAAAAGGTAATGCTGGTAATTTCTTCTCCATCTCAATGTGAGAATTACACATTTGATTTAAAATGCAGCTTGCTTACCATTAGATTATTTTAGTATCAAGTAAGTTTACCTCTTATTTGTGAGTATTTCCAAAGTGGAGACAAAGGAAAAGACATGGTTAGAAGATGAGAAGCATTCTGGCTGTGTGTTAAAAAAATGAACCAGAAATAACACCCAAGTAAGAGAATTATTTATAGACAGCAAAATCTGAAAAAAAATGCCAAGAGATGTCAAAACTGATTGAAACACGCGGCCTTGACAGCTCTGAAATTCACAGGCAGACTGCCTGCCAGATTTTGTGCATGCTGCTTTATATTCTTCAGCCACTGGGTTTGGTTATCAGTATGATATAAGTTGGTGAAGGAAAGCAAGAGACAGCTGAACATTTGTGAGCTCTACTTCCCCTGACCAGTCCTGCGTAACGTGTGCTATTAACCACTCTAATACAGTTGTGATGGTGGAACTATCGCCAGTCACTAAATACCACTCCTCTTACTTAGTGGATTAAAAAAAAAAAAAAAAAAAGGCAGTTAAAAATATATTCCAAAAATATTAATTTGGACAAACTACTTATATGAATTTGGTTCCCTGTTTTGTCTTGATTATGATACTGAATAAGGATTACATTCTTATTTTAACACGATTCACAACAAAAGAAATTATACAGGGAGGAAGCAGCAGGTGGGAATGATGCACAACAAGCTGTCTTCTGTCAGRCTACCTGAGTAATATGCCTTTGCACTGAAATCTTTGAAGATACACTATAGTATAAAAAATGTATAATGAAATGAGATTTAGATACAGTAGTTTTCATTACAGACATAGATTAACCCCAGTTCTATAGCTGTTGTCACATAGCTGAAGCATATTACTTAAGCCTAACACCATCACTAAATTGTAAATATTATTGTAATATACTGTTATGTTCATTCTGTCTGCATTTTTCTTCTTTAGTTTACTGTTCTTTTTTGGCCAAAAGGCTCACTGAATTCTACAACAGTTAACTGGCCTGTTTGAAGTTGCACAGAAACTTCAGTGGTACATTTGAAACTAGATCTCAGATCATCTAACCCTGCTGTCTGCATGATAGCCACTCACAGGACTTTCTTTTCTACAAAAGAGAATAAGTAGGCTCTTCACAGTGACTTCTTAGGTAGATGCATATAAAGGGTTCACCAGGTGAAACACAACAGGGATTCTGTTCTTGTTTGATACCCGTGATGATTCAAATCATCCTGGAAACGTAGACAAAAGCAAGCTACATGCCCTAGTCCTATTTTTTATAAGCCTCAAGGGAAAATTATCTTAAATTAAAATAAAAATAACTGTTACCTTTTTTTTTCCTACAGTTTTTATTTATACTGAAACCTTGGTAAAATAGGAAAAGAAATATGTTAAGAATTATTTATCTTATTTCTTTACTGTTTATTTCCATCTGGTCTTTTCAAAGAAGAATGAGATATCTATTTAGAACTATTTTTTTAGAATGAAAAAGTATTTTTGTAATAAAAGCAAAGAAAAAAAAGTGACACATTACAATTACAAAAAAAAAAAATCTAATGGTTTAGTCCAAACAGAAAATAAATTAAACACTTTTCAATATTTCAATAATCATCAAAAATACCTTTCCAGCTTCAAGACTTAGATATGTAATCAATTTTATCTCTCTTTAATTACGTTTCATGGCAAAACCTTCTGCTGAAAAACTACTCAGGGCTTCTGTCAACCAGAATAATAGCTTGCACATGTTATTGATTTAACTATCACTTCTAGGAACTGATCTTACGGTTTTATTAGACTGTTTTTAACAGTTACTTTCGGACAAGCTAATTCTGCAGATCTCAACAAATACRGATCCTGTTCTCTTGGGATGTACAATCATTGTACCATCTTGATAACCATCTACAATGATCAATTAAAACTACTGAGCATTCAGGCAGATGTTCAGATGTGTTTTGATGGATGCTTTAGAGAAAGAAAGATGTAAGTTAAGAAAAAAGTATATATAAAGCAGGTTTATTGCAGAGTCATTTCATCTGAGAAGCGATCTCTTTGTGCTTATCTTGTAAGGTTTCTGACTGCAGATTGTAGTGAATTCATTTGCTATTTCAGCTGCAATATATGTTCAGAAATTAAACACCCTAGTTAGGTACTTCACCAGGTAGTCTCTGGATGGACCAGAACTGCATGCTTAAGTGGTATTCTGTGTATCTTCACAACTGTATCATTATGTGTGTCCTCTGCCCTCTGGAGTATCCTGCTGCTCTTTATTGACCAAATGAAGCACCTTTGGAGATTGTCTTCTAATTTTAATGATGTGATTAGCCTTAAAAAGCACCTTCTGACAGAGTAGAGAAAASTCCTCGAAACATTCTGAAAAGATTCATGTCCAGAACTAAACAGCTTTCAAATCCCTAATAACATCCTTGACGGTGATAATTTCAATTTGCATAGATTTTGCTTTTGATTTAATTAATAAGGATTATTTGTCAAAGCCTTAATTAACACCACGATGAACATTTCTCWCATTCCTGCGATGTTGGGGAAATACATGGTGTTTTTTTCACGTTAATTGTAACAACTAGAGCATGGAGGACTCACTTGTACATACTGTTGAATACACACTTATAGCAGCATTAATAGGRGGATGAGGTAAAATGCACTAAAAGTGTTTGGCGCTCTGTAAGGATCCTGCCTTAACTTGCCTGTCCAGCTGCAGAGAGCAGACRTGGTYGTTCTGCCGCTGCGAGGCTGCAGCSCTGCTCCAAGGAGCAGTTCTCTGGTGCCTAAGCACAAGATCATCCTCTCTCCTCCTGGAGCTCTCTCTGTCCCATGCCCTGGAARAGGGTTCAAATCCCACCCAGTTTGGGTGGAATTATTGAACAGTAGAACAAATGCATATATCAGTATGGATTGCAAGGGCAACTTTAAGTTTTAAATTAAATGTCCTTTTAACACTGAAATGAAATGGTATGTGATCCTGTTTGCCATAGACCAAGAACAAGCCTAAAAGAGAAGATGCCTGTGACCAATTCTGATAAGAAGATGTGTCAAGTGTAAGAATGATTTTGTAGAAAACAGTGTGTTTCAAGCAGTCTTATTTAAGGTCTGTAAGTCCTCTATTTTATATTAAAATCCTAATTCYCTGCTTAGTAATTAAAAAGTGATGTATATTTTGTTAGTCTTGAGTCTCTTCATCRTTGTTCTTTTTTTTTTTCCTCTTACCTACTTTTAAACTTTCCTAGCTCTGTGCTCCTGCTTCAGCTTTTAAATTGTTACTGGATTTGTGATACTTACGTTTAGATGTTTATACACGTGAATCCTTTCTCACTTGCTACATGCCCACAACATCATCTTGCTGTACAATAGCCAGTGATCAAAATCTAAGGGACAATAGTAAGCCTATCTTGCTCTGTTGGGATGAATAGAAAACGTGAGCTAGAGTCGCTGTTTGCACTGAAAGCATTAAGCTGTAGCTAGCAGGACCAGGCTGCTCAGTGCCCTTAGKCCTTGCACCGTTTCAGTTAAGCCTTTCAGTAAGCTCAGGAACCGGCAGATTTTGACAGGTATTTGCACACTGAAAACTCACYTGGCTGATGATGTTAAGCACCAGCATCCTTGTACAGAGGGGACCAGGCTTTCACAGCGACGGCGGCATCGCCAGTTAAAAGCTCTTCTTCTGTGAGTTTTGTGGGGTTCCTTTAGAAAGCTCAGCTCGTCCATTTATCTCAGTTGAAAGTTTTGGGGATTTGACAGCTAGGGAAAAGGTGGATGTTTTTCTTTCTTTCCCATGTTTCCCATGTTTAATTTTCTTCATCGTCTCTCTCTTTCTTGATAGAGCTGAATAATTAATGGAGGTTCTGCCTGCTAACTTTGTAGTACAAACTGGTGAATTGTTACAGATCTTTCAGTGCTACCTTTAGGGAAACAGGGAACTACCTTCAAAAATCTCCTATTATAGGTAAGTAATTTGATTTCCCTTTCCCATAAAACATTCTTTTTTAGAATATAAAATTAAAGAGACTTCTTGACATTTACCTACCCCTTAGAAAGAAAACAAAATTGAAAGGCACGTCTTTTATGTTTGCATTTCTTTTCAAAGCTGGATGCATACAAGCCTTACCTTTAGTTTAAAATAAAAAATAATAAAAATAGAAGATGAAGAAAATACAAAGCTTTCCTGTGAAGCACTCCGGGAGTGAATTTCCTCCTTRGCACTGAGGCTGCGATATGCTGATGAAATGTCAGGTGGATGTCTGGCTCACCTTCTGAATAYAAAGCTCTTGACAATAGGAACTGCCCTCTGCTATAATATATAGGCTTTGTTTGAACCATATTTTCTATAAAATTCTGGAAAATTTGAATTTTGCTCTTGGAACTCTATGAGAATCATAGAAATATGTGAATTGCATTGCAGCTTACCATTAAAATGTCGTGGTAAGGTTCACTGAAGTTACTGAAAAATTCTGTGGACTTAAATGACACAATTTGTCATTATGCTACTTGGTTTTGCTTAGTAGTCAGTTTGCTTAGTAGAATTTGTTTTACAATATTATAGTACTGTAGGAAATAGTTTTAGAACAGTCAATTCAGAGTGATTTTTTTCTTGTTTTACTACCTCTACCCTGTATGTTTCAGCAAAATAACTACAACTGTACCATGAATAGATGCATATCTCTCACATACTCGATCACTACAGCCTTAACTCATTCTCTTGCACTTCTGCAGAACATCATTAAATCCGTCAGTCTTGTTAAGCAGGTGTGTAGGGATACCGATTGTAAAGAGGATATTCAACCCACTATAACAAACCGTATCCCTTATTGAYATCTTAAAGTTTTTCTAGAGCAGCTTTATCTTGTAGTAGACCTTATGAGTATGTTCATGAGTTCAGGATACTGAGCAGTCAGGTGTCTTTGTATACACACTTTCCAGTTAGCCAATTTAACATGCATATACAATATAAAAATCACATTTCTAGTAATTTTTCTCTGATAGGTGCTTATTAAAAGTTAATTGATTTTTATTATAGCAAAATATAGGCAAGGTTTTTTGGTTTTTTTTAGCTCCCCTTTATAAGAGGGCGTTTTTAAACTAGTTTTCCATATGGTGTTGGAGGTTTTATAAATAGATCAGTTTTCCTAGCTGCTTTGTTAGAAATAAGTTRAAATTAATATCTGAATTCCAGGGGRCCAAAATAGGTTTTTGTCCATGTACTTGTCAACTTAATGATTAGCAGGAATCTATCAAATATGTCAGTGGTAGTAGTTGCTATTCAAATTATTTTGCCTCTTGCTAGTTAGTAGCATTGTTTCTTACAACTGAAAATCTTGGGATAACTAGACAATGTAAAAGTTATATTAAGTGTATTTTTTAAAATTATTTGATAAGTGTAGCACATTTTAAAGAACAGTCAGAATGTTCTATATATACAACCATGCTGATTTTAATAACATGCAGTGCTGTTTTAGGCTTGATCAGTGTCAAATATGACTTGTAGAACACAGGATTTTTTTTTTTAACTGAAGAAGAGACAAGCTACAGCTTGTAGGATCAGGTCACTGTTGCAAAATAAACTAGAAGAGATGGAAAATTGGAGGGCAATGCTGGCRAAAACAAATCAGGTTGAGATGTGCTCTTACAGAATATTTTAATTACTGACTTTGTGCTGATACTCAGAGTATCAGCAGAGTGGTAAAGAAAAACGTTTTTTCATAGTTGCTTATTTCTGCTGTTCTGCTTGTTCTGATGAAAGGATTTTTTAATTTGTTTTGCAAGTTTTGTGTACTTTGTAGTAATATTTATCTATCCAAACTCATTCTTCAATAAAAAGAAATTTTGAGTTGGGATTAGTTTGAAAACTTTCACCGGCAGAAGGGAAAGGAGGGATTTTTCTTACATTATTGAAAGAATAATGATAGTRATCAAAGAAAAATGGATGAAAAGRAAAGAGAGAGAAAAGAGATGAATATTGAGCCTCATATTTATGTACTGTCTTCTGTTCATACTACTTGTCAACTTTGTGCAATGTAAGGTTCATAAAATCATTATTTCCATTATCTGAAAATTTTAATTCATTTGAAGACTGTCTTGTGTTTTCCGGATCAACAGTTGGAATGAACCATGACTGACCAAACAGAAGTCGGTCCTAATTATTTAGATTCTATTTCTTCTGTACAGATTAACAGGTATGAAGTTTTGCTATTGATTTCCATGGGAATGGGATAGTGCTTTTGTTATCAAATGAATAATGAAAATCCTCTGACAGATACTGGAAGGAGAAGAGACACACTAACTCTCCTTTAAATTGCAGGATGAAATTGTGGATTAGAACAATTATGCCTCTGGGTGAATATGTAAGTGTAATGATACTGAATCTTGGCTTCTTTTCAAAATATACAARTCGTTGACAGTTTGGTTTCGAAAAGCTAGTGATTCACAAATGTAAAAAATAGAAGCAGAGCAAAAATGTCAAGGTGTGACAGAGGGCAAACTTAAATTACTTCTAGTAARAAAAAAAAATGTTAGTTTTTGAAAGAATAATTGCTAATTCTCTTTCTAAGAATATATTTATGTCGTTAAAATATCATTTATGTATTAGACATAATTATACGATAGATGAAATAGTTTTTAAAAGGTAGAAGAATATAAAGAAGCCTYCTACTGTGGACATTTACCACAACAGAAACAGCATATAGTACTAGAGAAGTTAAGAGTCATTTTTATCACTGGAAGAAAATCTGCACGAAGACCCACAGGGATGGATTTTCATTCATCAGTGATCTGAAAAAAGAAGAATGAAAAGTGAAGTGACAATGCTTGGTAAGTTCATCAGGGCAATAAAGACACCCTTAGATATACCTTCATAGCTCCCATTGAGGTGACTGGATGTCCTCCAAATTTTAATGGGATAATAAGCAACTGGGTGCTAGACTGAGTAGCAGAGGAAATCATGGAGATCTGTAAGTTGTGAGTAAATATCTCCGCACTCCTGGCGGTCTAAAATCTTACCTCTCAGTAGGCCAATTACATGTAATAGTTAAATTATACTGCTTCCACTGTGATCCAATTTGCAAATGAACTGTACCACACTGTCACATCTATTTAATTCAAGTTTAATTCCTCTGTATCTGGCTTTTTCAAACTGTTATGCTCTTTGATAGTAGTTTATTCTAGAACAAATTGAAGGAGGAAGRGAATAAACTACAAACAAGTTATACTTCATCACAATTTTTAAGTATCTTTTATCTTTCTTTTTTACCAAATTATTCAGAAACACGATCTGAATAATTGTGTTAAAAAGAAAAAAAAGGATTGTATGTAAGCCCATGAAAAATATGTTTATTACTACTGTCAGAATAACAAACCAGACTTCGCTTTATGTAGAAACTGTGCATTTAATTATATAGACCCAAGACTTATTTTCAGGATTGGCTGAAAAAAGTATGATTGAAAAATTTTTTTTTTTTAATTATTTTTTTTTCCATATTGCTTGATTTGGGGATCTCTGCAGCAGATAAGGTAATAAACATCCCGTAAGGACCTATTCAGAATAATCATACTTGCCATCAAATGAAAATTATGTGAATTGTCTTAGCTTGTTTTGTAAATAACTGCTTTTGCTCCATCCATCTTCATGTAAAATCCACTATTTTGTCTTTCCATAGCAAAGATTTTGGTGAGTATATTGTATTTATATCTCATTTGACTAACAATGTATTGTATTTCTTGAAGTTATGTTTTGGCTGATTGGGTTAATTTCTAAGAGAGGCATCATAACCCCTATACTAAAATGTTGCGCCTATCTATTGTAAGGCTGATTAGTATAACCAATGTTTTGACCAGAAATTCTGTTTTACTCCAGGTGTATAATTAAGTGTTTTCTGATTTTTTTACACATGTGAAAATATTTAAAACTGTAATATCTGCCATAATCTTATTTCATCAGTTTGAGAGAAAAAAAATCAGCATTATGTGAATTCCTATGCAGAGAGTTACCTAAATACTTAGGCTGCAGATGGTTAGAATTTCAATACCTGTGCCACAATAAGAAATAACTGATTTTTTCCCATTAACTTTCCAATTTTGCCTCTGTGTGATGTGTGGCTTCAGACATACTGATACTGTGAGCATGAGGACAAGGTCTTCCGGATGTTGTGAAGCCAAATATTCTCGAAAACGGCTTTGGAACTACTTACTTACCAATTATTTTTTTCAGCTTTGTGATAGTCAGCCCGTCCTTGACTGAACAAGTGGGGAAATTGATGTATGTTCTTATTAGATCTTATTAATATTCCCTTTTTTTTTGGCTATGTTCCATGCTTAAACATATAYCTGTTAGCATGAAACCTTGCAAGGCATAAGGTATAAATTGCTGGATTTTGACTGAGAGAAGGACACCTCTGTACTCATAACATATGTTAACAAAGCCTAAGAAGTTAGAGCACATAAAAATTAAGGATGGTTGAGTCAGTGTTTATTAACAAACACACGTAACCCACTCAGTCTAGTATTAGAAAACCAAGTTTAATTTTATACCAGCTACTAGCAGCGTTCTGCATTTATTGTCCTTTCTAAGTCTTCCTGTAGAAACTCAGACTTCATGTTCCTCTGCCTTTAGAGATAAGAATAGAGTAAGTTATTCAAATGTTCAGGACCAAGGACATAAGTCCAATACAATATCATGATTGGCTACTACAGTCGGGATAGATTCCAAGGAGCATATAACTTAAAATCAACAGCTSCCCTTACACAGCAAAACTGATGTATAAATAGGTAAAAATTAGCTGTTTATAGTGCCAGAACATGAACTGTGCAAGCATCACACGTGAGATGAGAATGGACTGTTTTATTTTTAATTATGAAAAGTCTCCCTCTTGTAAATATGAGAATGAAATATGTGTGACATTCAAAGCATAACAGTCAAATACATCCACTGGACATGCAATTATTAATAAGAATTACCAAATATTAACTTTGAACCTTGCCTGGAAAAAAAAAAAAAGTCATTTCAGAATGACAGAAGACATATTCTTATATTCAGAGAAAACCCAAAGCTTCCCAGTCTGAGAAGAGAAATGAAGGTCACTGYTTATGCAACGCACGGCCTCTCTGAGAAAATACTAGTGGTTCATTACAAGAGAAACGCGTTCCGATTTGACAAAGGTCATACAGAATAGCTCCTTTTTTTCTGGAAAAGAAAAGATTTTATTTATTATACTACAAATCACAGGATTTAAATCTTTTCAACCTTGGGATGAGCATGTTTCCTAGGCCATATTTCCTACTTCAATACACTTATTTGTAGAAATCTCTACAAGAAAGAAATGCCCTTGTCCTTACATTTTGTTTTGTTGTTAGAACGATAGTCTTCATCGAAAAACTCATGGTTGTATTAAAGAAGATATTTTTCACACAAAAWGAGTAAGACTAAGATAAACATTCCATTCCTGTTCTTTTATATCAATAATAGTAATTGATTTGGCCGGAGGGGAAGTAACTGCAGAACTTTAGTTTTGTAGTTCTCGGGTTGTGCTTTGTCCTAAATGTCTCTTGACCTCGTCTGTGTCGGCAGAGCGAGTTTGCATACGTCGTATTGGTTCATGAGCGTGCATAAATTGCCCTGGGTTGTGGGGCGAGGCGAGAGTGCGCCTGTTATAAACTCTGAAGGAGCAGAATGTGGGGAAGGCAGACCTGCTACCCTAGAGCAACTGCTTACGCAAAGCAGCAAATCAGACCGCCCTTTCCTGAGTCAGCACCATGTGAGTCTTRGTTTATTATTTCACTACAAGGACTTTTTACAAGATTTTAACTTGCTTGCGAGTTGCTCATGTTGCCCGTGAAACTCGTGAAACTTAGTTACTGTGAGATGCAGTTGGAATGGATTTGCTCACATCTACACAGGGGTCAGCTAAGTCTGACAGCTAAGTGACACTGAAGGAATGCTATAGTGGTGCCATTACCCAGAAACTGCTAATTAACTGCAATTGTCAAGTTTTCATTATGACTGGACATTKGTGACTTCGATGGTAAGATGTTTTCTTTAGGAGCTCACTGAAGACTGTGTGAGCCAAGAGCTAGCCCCTAATAAGATCCCTAATATATTAATCTGTAACAAAAATCAACTTATTTTCTTGAGTTCTTCATGTGCTGAAAACCTTTCTATGTCGTAACTAAAACTTTGTTAAAGATTCTTTTTACAAGATGTTTAACAATAACATAAGCTGTGTTTGAGCCCTTTTATGGTAGATATAAGGTGTTATACATAATCTTCTTAGCAGCTTTGCATGTGCTGCCTTATACACTGAATAATAATAAAGTTATGTTAACTTGCTTGCCAAGAAAAAGAAATGTTATCWTAGTAAATTAAGCATTCTCCTAAACAAGCATTTAATTAACAAAACAAGATACAGTAGTTATTGTTGGTCAATTAGAGATGTAATAATTACTCCCAAATAGCTGATGAGAACAKGATAAGTAGGCAATTACCATAAAAAGCCTAAGTACAAGTAAAATCAATTAAAACACATATTATGTTAAAATAAGGAAACAGTAGCTAAAATATGCAATGAAGCTTCCTGTGAATCTCTGCAAGTATTCTGAATCTGTGCCTCTCTTTCCCTCAGTTTTCATATATATATAAAATGTGTACCTTTTTCCTCTTTGTTAATTATTCCCAATAAGGTTGAAATGGAGGATTTTATTATTCAGAATTGCTCAAAAATGAACTGTGCAAAGATAGACTGGATGTTCACTAACTCTGTTTGTAGTACTTACCTATTCCACTGTTCCTTTATTTGGATTGGATTACTAAAATATTTATGAATCTGTAAGAGGGTAATCAAAGGTTTTGTAGTACTAGGTTCTTGAGGCTATCACTGAGAAGTGGAGGCTAACAAATCCAGCCATTAATGAAAAATAAATTTGATTAGCAAATATTTAATCCAATGTCATTGAAAATAACTTAACCTTTCACGTTTGACAGGAACTGGTGCCTCCATTAGACACAAAGTAACTTTTAAAATATTGCAGATAATTTAAAGGGAGACACTGTTTCTGACCTGCTCTGCAGCATATTTCCCATTGCTCATCTGCTGTAAAGAGATTACAAAATAAACTCCATCTGCTCCCAGGGATAGCTTTAAAGCGTGCTCAGAAGTACTCTACACATCTTCTAAGGCTGGGTTTGGAGGGATCCGATGCGGGGTGAGAGTGGTCGTAGCCRAAGCGCTTCTGCAGGCGGTGGGGTCACAGTGCAGCCTCGCGCTGGAGGTGTCTAGCGGCCCCCTAATTTAKGTGGGGAGCGGGGGCTCCCTGCGAGCACTGAAGCTCTCGCTGGAGGAGCAGTGCCACGTGCCTGTCTTCGAAGGCAATACCAGCTTAAATGTCCTTATCTGCCTCCTGCCCCTTGCTGCCCGCTCCACTCACGGGTTCAGAACTTTCTGCAGTGTCGCAGGGAGCTCGTTTGGGGAACCCATTCTCCCCAAACCGAGCGAAATAAGGACCCTTTCAGCAGCATCACTCACCAGTCGCCGCACAAACCCTGCAGATAATGTGGAGGGCTGCAGGGCGTTCGCTTTGCTAATGGTTGTTCATTTTAGATTCCTTTTTTCTTTTCCATGCCACTTTAAAATACAGTGTTTAGATGTAGCGTGTATGTAATACATACAAAGACTATATTCATCAGAGGAGTTGTGTTTAATTATTCTTAATTTAATTGAAATGGTTGATATGATGTAGATCATACTGTATAGATCAAATAATAAATGTGAACTGGTAATATATTTTGAATTCTAATATCAGATAAGTCTATTTTTATTGTGTTTTTTATTCACCATTTACAACTTCAAMCGAGTGCCATTGATTATACATCCCTTTCAGTTCTCCAAGTACTTTAAAGATGCTCAACACTCGCCCTTCCTGYAAACTGCAAACTTAGCCAATGTCCAATTTTTGAAGTTCTTTTGAAGTTCTACCATGGCATCATAGGGCACCAAAGGTATGTAAGATGATGTGTACATGCCTCATTATATTAGATACAGTATATATTGTCTTAGTTTTCACCACCTTGAAATGATTATACTTAAGAGCTTAGAGAAAATAAGTTAGTGTAAGGCTGCTATTGGAATAGAACTGATTTTTTTTTTTCCTTCCTATCAGGAGAAGACTTGATTTTTACTTCTTCTTTTTTTTTTTTTTTTTTTTTCTGATGGCACCAGGACAAAAACTAATCTTTCCGTGATGTATTATTTGCACATCAGTCACTTTTGGTAAGTATGTACAAATTCCTTTTCTTTCTTACTTAAGCATCTTTAGTCTTTAAATTGCAGCAAGTCCAAATCACACACTCAGATGTCTGGCACTTTTTCTGAGATATTCTGCAGTATTTGTTTCATCTTGGCAAGAAATATTATAAAGTCATCCTGTTGGCCGTGGTTTTTGTAACTTCGTTGCCACTTTATGCCTAAAACACAAATTTGAAGAAATCAGAAGTATTAAATGAACAGTTACAAATTGTGAGTTTATGTCCAGGTTCTGCTGTACGGGAGGACTGGATGATAATCCAGAATCCACWCAGCGATAACTTAATGTTGCAGACAGGAACGCCTGAGTTAGCTTGGGAATTTGGAAGCTCGGGAAACTGGTATGCTCTCAGTGCAAAGTCTTTCTACTCATTTACAAATTCAAGCTTTTTGTCTTTATTTCCATAGATTTGGTATTTATTTTATCTTAGCCAATTTTTCCTATGAGTAATTTTTTGAACACGGGAAGCAGAAGGTTGCTGAACTTCTCAGTCTCTCTTTCCTAACACTGGTTTTCTGCRCTGGTTTTGATACTTGTGGTACAATTTCTGACTATGCAGAACTTCAAGATTACACTTTAATCTTGACAATGATCTGTTTGGTTTTAATTTCAAATAAACAAGACATGTCACCTAAATATTTGTAGGGCAGTATTTATTTCAGTAGACCTGGAGGTTGCTCATAAAAATAGGAAACACATTTTAGGGTAGAAGTGAAAGAATCCAATACTGGGCTGACCGGTGCTCAGTCCCCCTCAGAACAAGGATGTTGGCAGCACAATAACTCTGCCCCAGAAGTATCTGCACCTCATGGCAAGAAAGCTTGATGGCATCAGGCTTTCATAATAGCTCTTAAAAGAGAAAAATCTTTCTCCATAAAGCCAGTAGGTCTATCTGGACCATCTCAATCCCTTGTTGTCTGCTAGAGCAATCTCCTAGTTTTACTTTAATCACTGGGTCATCTGGCATCAGGCATAGTCAGCAGCCACCAGGAAGGACACCTTGTGACAGCATGTTCTATCACAGCAAATGTGGTCACCACAGCTGTGAACCTGAACCAATAAATACTGATAGGAGAAATCAATCCTTGCTTCAGCAATGATGGGTAATTAAACACAGGTAATTTAAACAGGCAGTCATAAGGAGCACTCACCTAATTAACGTACTGGCAAGGAAACTCTCTCAAGGAATGCCAGGATTCTGCATTTTGAAAGCACTATATATATATATATATATGCAATTTGTTAATGTGACTCTGGAGAAACCTGACATAAGAAAATCTAGAAAAGTAGTTAAAAAATCTTTAGTCTAATGGAAATTTGGGAAAACTGAAGGGAAACTGTGAAGGAAAGTACAATTCGTAAGACTCAGCTTTTTAGACATATTGGAACATAAATAGAAATCTGCATAGTTCCAAAACCAGATCTAACAGGCCCAATGCAACTCTTTCCTGAAAACCAAATTTAATTTGTTCAACCTTATATCTCTTAAAGAACAAAACAMAACACAACAAAAMCAAAACCYAGTTCTGTCATTTATATATTGCCATGGTTGCAGCAAGGTTAATATGTCAGAAGAGAGATACAAAGTCTAATGATGCTCTGAGTGTTATAAAGCACAGTCATTTTGCATTTTCTGATTAAGTCAATAACTGTATTACTATGTAAGCAATTTTCTTGACACAAATTCAATAATTCCTTATGTAACCTGTTTTTTTCTGCAGTGAAGGTAGCCAAACCATAGAGCATGCCTAGTGCAAGAATAGAATATAACAGCATTCACATTATTCTCCATCATCATCAATGTTATTATTACTATTAGCAGTAGATTAAAATCTCCAACATACACTCAATTTATGTCGTTATTGATATCTACTGAATAAGTTGCCCAGCAGTAAGACTCCAGTGGKTTTTTTTATTATTTTAATGAGCATCTGATTTTTTTTCTACATTTTCTGAAAATTAGATACTGTTTACTGACATGGTAAATCTCCTTCAGAAAAATATTTAAATATAATATGTAAACTATATATATAACGATACATAAACAATAACAACTCATCAATATTGTCAACTCCTGAATTTAGTAACTATGGGTTTATTTACATCCACTGACTAAACACCACAGAAGTTATACAAAAAGACAAGCTCAAAGAACACCTAGGAGCGTGATCTGAACGGATATTTTTGTCTAGAGATGCTATGGAAAGTATGGACACGCTCTAATGGTTAGAGCAGTCTATCCATTCACATGAAACTGCAAGCAACGTTTTTTGGCAAAGTCAAAGTTGTGACAAACACACAGAATCTACCTGTGCACGATTCCATAGAGAGGAGGGCTTTTTGGCTAATGCTGCTGTTATTCTGTGAGTCCCAACGGATCCTTCTTCAGAGGTGAGGCCTGTTGAGTGAAAGTTAGCCATGACAGCTACAGGCTGTTCTTGGATAACTCAGGTTTTTGTAGGAAGACCTGWCAGAAGCCAGACAGCTTGAAGTATTTCACAAGCTGTCCATTTTTAGTAGAGAATTCGGGAGTGGTAGTSATAAAATTTATGACTGCAAAGAGCATCCTGCTCTATAGTCCCTTGGCATTTTAGAGCTAATCATACTAGAAAAACATTCTTTTCCATTGTATTTTTAAGAGATCAGAAACCAATAAAATGATCGGGCAATGACTTATTTCCACACAGTAAACCTACCTTTCGTTTTCTGCAGGGGAGGAGAACGTATGACTCCTTTGTGCACTTTCATGCCTTGAGCACCACTGTAGCCCTGTCAGGTGCTACACAGAGGGAACCTGTGCTGAGGCAGCCGCAGTGATTTGGGTCAGAAGGGGCTTCTGGACATTATCTGATCTGTCACTGTGCTCTAAGTAGCATCAACTTTGGTGCTAGATACTACTTCAGAGTTAAATGAGTTTGCGCAGGGCCTCGTCCAGTTGAAATTTGAGCATGCCCAAGGATACAAATCTGATAGTCTCTCCAGGCAGCGTTTTCCACTGCTTTACCGTTCTCACTGTAATAATATTTTTCCTTATGACCAAACAGAATTGCCTTTACTGCAGCCTGAGTCCRTTGCCTCTCATCTTTTTGCTGTGCACCCCAGGGAAAATTTCTCTATCACTGCCTGTTAGGTAGTTAAGAGAGCAAATAACTCTTTTTTGGTCCACATATATTTACCAGCATAGTTTTGTGTCTATGTATAGCTTTGGAAAAGTATTATTGTTAGGTTTTATTTTCAAGGTGACAGAAAAATTTTCTATTTAGACGCTCTTTTATAGAGAAATAATGGAAAAAAGTACTGATAATCCAATTAAAAAACAATTAACAAAGATAGTAGTAATAGGATAATAACTGTAACAGACCAGGTACTTTCATGATGAAAAGTAAGAAGTCCAAACAATTTGATTATTGAATATTGAATCTCTTTAGATAAAATCCTCCAGTGATGAGTTTGAAAGGAATGTATTGAACACTTAAATCTAAAAYTTAATATAGAGATGGCAGCAATAAAAAATGTTATTGAGAATAAATTATTTTTGACCCAGAAGTACTCTAACATTTCCAGAGGCTCATATAAAAATAAATTCTGCAAATCTATACTGACAAAATAAGTATATATATTATTTTCCACAGCTAACATGTTTATGCAACCTTATGTTGCAGAATTACATCTGGGAGCCATGTAATTGCTGCAGTACTTCTTTTATATCATACCAAAGCCCATGGACACAYTCACTCTATATTCAGGAAAAAAGAAATATCATTTAAACTTAAAAATACTTCTAGTAATAAATGATGCACTAATGTGTTCTACAGGCTTAATTTAAAAATATATAGATCTATGAACTTTAAAGCTAGAAAGGAGCATTCAACTTGTATCCAAAGGTGTTACTACCATAGACTTCCAGGTTTTGTGCGCAAAGGAAAATCTCTTCTTTCACTTGTTTCACAGTTAATCTTCTTCATCTTTTACAAATATATCACTTAGGTCTGTCCGTCATCAAATTTCAAACCTAGTTTTTCTTTTCTTTCTTTCTTTTCTTTCTCTGTASCACAGTCAAAAGAAAGCTGAGGAGAATTCTCTAAATAATATAGTAAAAGCTATTAGTATTCAATAGCATAGACTGAAGTGCAAATCATCAAAGTGACCGTTAGTCTTGTAGTCTCCAATAGCACGGTCCRAAATCCCTGAAATTCCCATCATTTTTATTGTTTCTTATCTCTATTAGGTTAAAATTATCTCAGCCAGTCCACTTGTGAGCAATCATACTTTTGTGTGCACCGTAGTCTCAGGTGTTTAATATACCTTTCTCCAAATGATTAAAAAAAAAAAATTCAGAATTTCCTTACCATTCACACTTAACTTTATAATCAGGTTATCCCTGAAAATGCTTTAGTGCTTGAGACAGTTCTTTYCATTTTCGTGTTTTTTTAATGTGGACATGATCTGAGGATACRAATTTAATACAAAAGGAATTAGTACTTCCAGTTAATCTTACAAAGATTAACATCACCTAACTGCTCCTGTTTATTGCTTCCAATTCAGAAGGGTTTGGGATAGCTTTATTCTAATTTTATTTTACCAATCCTAAAGTTGTTCATCCAGCATAGTGTGCATCATCAACCTCTCTCCTTGGAAACCTAAAGTGAATGTAGACCTTGCACCATAGGTTCTTTTTCTATAAATGGGAGGTTTTCCATTGCTGCCTTTGCCAAACTCTTCTCAGTGGTGGCCAGTGATAGGACAAGGGGTAATTGGCACAAGTTGAAACACAAGAAGTTCCATCTCCACATGAGGAGGAACTTCTTTCCTGTGAGGGTGACAGAGCCCTGGAACAGGCTGCCCGAAGAAGCTGTRGAGTCTCCTTCTCTGGAGATCTTCCAAACTCGCCTGGATGCCACCCTGTGCCACATGCTCCAGGGGTCCCTGCTGGAGCAGGGGGCTTGGACTAGATGATCTCTAGAGGTCCCTTCCAACCTCAACCATTCTGTGTGACTCTCAGGAAGCCAATGCGCTGCAGGGAGSTCAACCACTGCACTGTGCTGGCTGCCTCTGCGTGGCTTTTGAGTCAGCACTAGCTCATGTCTGGCTGGCTCAGAGCAGAGCCAAAAGCAACAGAAGTCAAACAGATATAACTATTGTAATCCAGATCATTCCAGATGAATGCATGGCCTGATTATAATTATTTACTACTCAACCAATCCTTGTACYAGCCATAAATTTTATCAGCAGTGATTTTGTACTTACTTCCAAATCATTGCTCAAAATACTGAGAAACATTTATCCCAGAGTGGAGCCCAGTATCATTTCTCTAGAAACAGTCTTTTGCATTTGAGCGTGCCCAGCTCTTAGACTGTTACGGAGGAAAGAGATACCCACCTACTGCAAAATTTCAGTCCTAAAAATAAGCACCTCTACATACGAGGTTATATAAAACTATTAGCCGGAATTCTTACATMCACCTAGGATTTCAACCTGAAATGGACATCCCAGGTGATTTTATATTCTTTAGAGYTGATGTAATTTACAGTCTAAAGAGACTGTTGCATCCATGAAAGATTGCCAGAATAGCATGTACTCTGGTCATTTTTTTTTCCCAGGACATATTTTGCTTTGGGGTAATTAATATTTGTTTAGTGCTCGGGTCTTGGATTATGCAGCCGGAATCCCCAGCTGGCCCAATTTCAGGTCTGTTTTTGCCAGTAGTACAGCGTAAAAGTACCTTTTCTACAGTTGGACAATAGATTTCAGAAATTCAGTAAAATATACCTGTAAATTTCATTATTACTGTCTAACTGATGGCTGTGCACCATTGTCTTYAAAGTATATTAAGGTTTTGTACCAAACCCCAATCCCTGTGTACCTAAATAGCTCTGTTCCAAAATGCAGATGGAAAAGTGACATGAAGTAAAGACTCCATTGTTTATTTTTGGCTCTAGGCATTTCTGGCTTTAAATATCTACCTAAGAAGATATATTTTGTCCTCAGATGTCACAACAGCAGAGAAGATGGATTTCCCAGAGAAGCGCTGCCCACTCGAGTTTCACAGGTTTGGCTTTTCAATGGCAATGCCTAAAGGACATTCAGGGATATGAATATCATTACCTCAGTAATTCAGATCACATAAGATTGAACTGGCTGTCCTAATTTTAAAGGTTATTTTAATTTTATGTAAATCTGTAACTGACATTCACAAAAAAAATTCTGCATAATATGCCTTGCATTTTAGTTTTTACTTGTCATCCACTTTTATACATGAGTTAACTCATTTTTTGTGTCTTGTGATACATCAATGTTGTCTTCTCAAGTGAAACAGGTATTAAAACTGAAGAGACTCTTTCCTCCTTAATTATGAGATGCAAAAATTATAAATTTCCTTTTCTATTTTGTTTGCCTTCACCAAATGATTTTCAAAAATACTTGCAGCAAACCCAGAAAAAGCTGACTGTTTCTAACCTAAGAAAGGATTTGAATGAAGGAAAATATTCAAATTCTGTGCTAGACTGTGATCCCCCATATTCATATTAATAAAGAGTTATTCAATTTATTAAAATTAATCCCATGCTCATGTCATTACCTGTCCTAGAAGGCATTTCTTTATTTTAATATTTATTATATTCCATAGCCTGTCTTTTAAACTAATTTTATTTTTAATAATTTTTTCTTGGTTTTGACTCCTGTGAGAGAGAAGTTGCATGATATTGACTCTAATTTCCTGACTGACTAAGCCTACTTCCAAGAACAAATCTATTCCGAGYCTTTCTGTAAAAGAGAATGGCCTCCTTTCTTACATGTTTAAAAAAAAAAAAAGAGAGAGAGAGAAAGAAAAAAAAGAAAAAAGTGAATAGGTGAAAATGCTCTTTCTTCATCACTGCCTGCAGATTATATGCTCTGCGGTTGTACTTCCAAGTAATTTTTTACCATTTGAGTTTGGCACAATCCCTCACTGAAAGAAAAATCAGAACCTATTCTTCGAAAAGTACCTACTGGTCCTTTCCTTGTTTGGATTAAAAAAAAAAAAAAAGTCTTTTTTTTCCAGAGAGCAGAGGAGGAAGGGGATGTGCATTAGACACTAAAACTGATAAACTTACCTCCTCCCCATACAGTGCAATGGTGGAGGTATTTGAACATTGAGATATTTGAATCACCTGGCTAACATGTACTGAGCATCAGAGCAACTCAGGGCGAACTATATCTCATGTTTTCACATAGCATCCTAACTTTTTCAAAACTTACTCTCCTTTCACACCTTGGTTCTAACTAGAAAGGTAGTGATAATGAAGTCTTCAGAACAGCAGCATCATGTTAATCTTTTATCTGTTGCTGTTGATTCTGGAGTTTATTTTTTTTTTAGTTCTTTCTAGTTTAAGTCTCACAATGACTTTCTTCATTGTTCTCRTTTTATGTTCAGCAGTGCTCCTCAGGAGATGAAAAAGGCTCGAAGCATAGCAAACATCACAGAGACTGTCAATTAATACCTCATTAATAAAGAAAACAACAACAAAATGAACAAATAAACAAGGAAAATAGGCTAAGTGGAAAGGTGTTAATTGACGAAGATCTGAAAGGTTTGAAAGATCTAAACATAAAGAATTAAGAGAGCAGTGAGAGTTTTTTCAAATGAATTCATTTGCTTCTAGGTTTGAGGAATGCATCCTGCACATATGTTATGTTGTGAAAACACATGCAAATTAGAGGTATAAGCAGAATTGACAGAGCTGRGAAAAAAAGAGGATGGACAGGTAGGATTCTCATTAATCCCGCCCATACTTGTCACTCTGGATTAGCATAGATGGAACAGACACTCAGCTGAAAACTTTTCATTTTCAGGTATGTTTGCAAAAAAAATTCTAGTCACTTCTGCTCCCCAGACTCCAATCTAATGTCCAGACGTATCGAAAAAATATAATCAACATTTAATACTCCTGCTTTCCCTGACATCTTTGGTGTGACATATTTGAAGCATGTCTGAGGTCCTTGGAACTTTATCTCCTATAYTGACCGCTCTAAAAATATTCACTTTTTTCCCCTGGGCCTCCTATGGATGAACAAAAGGAGCAAATTAATTTTTTGAAATGGAGAAAGAATAGGAGAGTTGGGAAATAAAAATCAAATGAAAGAAAGAGGGGAAAAAATCTTATATGGGTTACAGAGATTACATTGCTTTTAATTCAAGTTTAGAGTATTTGTAATAAAATTAATTCCTCTGTGGTAACTATCAAGATATAAGTTGATTATAGCAAATGGTGGTTTTAGGCATAATGTGTTCCCAGTTAGACCCCTGGCCACTGCATTATTTGACTCTGGGGGATATTACTTTTGTAATTGTTCCAGTTAGAATCATTCACTTTGTTAAGGAATTGTTTTGCATTATTATGTTGGTCTATCTGTGGTTAATATTAAAACATATAATCAAAATCTGAAAATAATTCTGAAAGATCCTATTTAAGAGAAATTTTAATTTCATTCCATTCTTATACACAATTCCCACTTTCAGCATAGCTGTCTATTATTGTTTGTAATTTTTCCTCATCATTATTTTCACTGAAACAAAAACACTGTTAAAGATCTAGAGAAGTTAATATTTAAAACTATGTTTTATTTTAATCYTGAAAATCTCATCAGATGAAGAAAGCTGAAATCAGCACAGAACAACAGAAAAAAAAAATTAGAACTTGTCTCTTGGGTTGGGTATGGGGCATTTCAGCTTCAGCTGAATGGAGAAAATCTTGCATTTCTAGTGTCATRCATTTTCTCTTTGCACATTTTAATTTCCAAAATTGTCAAGCTAAACTATTTTATAAAAACTTTCCTGGCTGTACTAAAAAAATACAAACAAATCAAGAGCAAAACCCTTCATTATCCACAGTGAATAAGGTGTACAGTATTTTTTCCCCAAGATGAATTTATTCTGTGAACCATGCAAGCAAGCTATCAAAAGCTGTAAATTACTGGTCACCTCAGGCATTAGAAATAAGAGCTCCTTTACAGGAGCTCCCATTGAGTCAGTCTGTTTCATCTTTGCTAATTAACGCTTTTTTACCATTGCCTTATAATAAATAATTGAAACTATCATGTAGGACATGATTCAGAAAAGAGATAGCAAAAACTTTAAACTAGATCATTTTCAAAGAAATCTTTCTCTGATTGCCTCCTTCAGTAAAGCTCTGAGTAATTAGAAAATAAACTGTTTTCTGGTTTCATAAAGTCTTTGAAACTCTGTGCTGCTAACCTGAACAACTCTAACGTAGGTGCATATAGAATACACTGAAATGCAAACAAACCAAAGATTTAATTTCCTGAAAAATCCAGGCAAACCGTACAATACTTCACAGCAGGTCAAGGATGGCAGCGCTCTACTTTGTGTATGAGTCAATGCTAACAGGTCACAAGATCTAAAGCAACAAGCAATTTGTAGAATGAAAACAAGAGAGTTTATCTTGAAGCTGTTGAGTTGGTTTGGGTTTCTCTGATCCCTACCTCRCTGCAGCCTTTCTTTAGAGTATGTGAATATATTTCTCCTAGTACTCTCTTACACTCCTATCAGCTCCTGCCCAGTATTCAGCAACACCATAGCGGAGTGACATCAAGGTTGGGCAATGAATGTGTCCAATCAAGGAAACAAACTAGCAAAAAAGCAAACAAGGAAACAAATAAGGATTTGCCCATATTTGTCGGTGGCTTTTAAAAACATCTTAACTAATTACAAGTGTTAGTTCTTGCATGTCACAAAAGAAAGAAAGCAGGTATTTGCATACTTCAAATTACCCAAGGTAAAATGATCACCAAAAAATGCAACTGTTTTTACAGTCCCAGCTCTCACCTGCACCTTGTATGCTCCAAGCAATTCTGCTAATAATTGGACACACCTGCATAGCCCTCATTTGTAAGGATGAAATTTCTGCCATATTGTGATTGTCAGTGTGAAGACTTGTTTGATTAAGCTGTGTTAAGCGAATGTAGAATGTGCCTTGTTTCGGGATTGGTCCACAGGGCTTCACTGCAAGGAAATGCTGTATGAATAAATATAATTAAGGAAAAGAAAAACCTGAGGATAATTTGATARCCCTCTGCAGAATTTAGCAAGGTGTCTAAGAATGAAATGTTGACATTTCTATGGTTATTTTACATATGAAAGAGGTACCTTTCATAAAAAGCAAAGCACTTACTTAACATTCCTCAAAGGTGGATCTCGTATTCTTCATTAGCTAAGTTTCAATTGCCTTTGTCAAATTCATCTTCCTGGCAAAGGTCTGTCAACTGTGAAATCCATTTAATRTAATTAGTATTCTGTTAGATTTAACAGAGAGCCTGTGAATTAGAACTGTAACAAAAGAGAACATCTACTTGTTTCTTTATCATCAAATACGTGGCGTTTCCAGCGCCGGAGGTGGTTGAGTCTGGCTCGTTCTCAAGTCATACAGACCTTGCTTAGAGTCAGCGTTAGAGCCCTTTGAAGATCCATTTTGTCAGAAAAGATGTCATTTTTCTGGTCCATAGCAACAATATGTATCAACATTTGTGGTCATATTGGAATTCCCTCCAAATCTGTATAGCATTTTTATTTTTAAATTTTCTCAAGATTTTCAAATGTTGTTTTAGTATTTTGGCATTCCTTTTCATTTGCAAGCTATATCTGTAAGCTTYATCTCTGCTTGTTAACTTTAGTATTTGATTTTGGTACAGAAGCAGCAGCCAAGTACAAGTCTACAAACATTACAGACTTCTAAAACTGTGACAGGAAACAATTGCAGTATTCTAACACATACTTTATTTTTAACCTCTCACTTTGAGTGTTCGTTCCTTTGTGACTGAAATATATTATCCTTTCTGAGATAAAATGAGATAAAGAAGTGTTTTTTTTTTTTTTCTTTTTTGTCTAAAATGGTATGTTGGAMCGAAACAGATTGATAAGTTAACATCACACAGGGACTACAAATTAAAGGTCCCWATGAAGTATGAGCAGCCATAACCTGGGCAAGCACCCAACAATGAAGAAATGCCTGGGTTATTCTTAGTGAGATCAGAGAAGAAACAAGGAGGAAGACAGTGTACAAGCTGTCTGAAAATCTGAGTGTCTGTATATGAGTGCAAAAAGTATGAAGAATAAATAAGCAAAAAGGTAATTTTTTGAAAAAAAACTACTCTTAATTTGAATTTATGATTTAGCCAGCATAGCTGAATTTGACGGGACAGTTCTTCTGAAACATATTAATACTTAAACTCTTAAGGTGTTAAACTTTGAGTAAGTGTGAACACTTAAACACTTTAAGTGTTAAAATAACACTTTAAAAAGTGTCCTATCAATAATGATTGAAACTAAATGAAAATGTGTTGCTCTGTCCTATGTGTATTGCACATGCACCCTTTTGAATTGCAGAATATAGATGGAGCTAGTTCTGTCACTGATCAGAGAAAGGTCCTTTTTTTTTTTTTTTTAATTATTATTTAGCAGCCCAAGCAAAGGTCCCCATCACATGTATCCTAGGTTATATTAGTGGGTGGTGAGAGACAAGCAGGCTTCTCCCTTGATGTTACCTACGCTAGCTACATTTCAGACTCAACTGGGTAGCTCTGCCTCTGCTGTTATCACATCTTCAGCTCGCTGTGTAGACGTGCCATGAGATCAAAGCAGTTTCTGTTTGTCTCATAGTGACACAGTTTGACACTTTGAAGTGTGAAACTGCTTCATTACAACACAAATAGGAGATGTTTCTGACGTGGGAAATCTGCTTCAGTCATGAGGAAGGGTTTGTCTTCACTAAAGAGCTACTGAGAAATTAGTAAGTGTATGAATTTAGACTTGGTAGCTTGGCAGACTATCTTTTAGGGATGTTTTATTCTATACTTAGAACCTTTTTATGACTTAGCTAAAACCTATTTCTGAAATGGTGTAAAAAGAAAATCTTAATAAGAAACAACAGCAGCCACGACAAGGTCTTTAATGGAACAGTGAGGCTGCATTTGTGGTTCTCGATGTTTGCGTGAAAATGGAGGGGGAAAGGACGGAATATTTCAGCTGTTCTCTTAGTGCGAATGGACTGATATGAACAGGAAATATAAAGTCTTAAATGGGAGTTTGAAATTTTAATTTTTTGAGTTTTTCTTAAAATTTCAGAGATTATTCTGAAAAAAAAAATCTAATCAAAGGAGCAGCAAATTCTGCAGTCAAAGCTTTCGCACTCCTAGTTGTCCTGTGTATGTCCTTTATATTGTTAAGTCTCTTACAAGTTTTCTCTTTTAGAGTAAAGCTCAAGGAAGGAATTATTTTGGTCAATCTCATTTGTGTATTCATGCAGTTGCCTGCAGTGCGCTTATTACTGATGCAGTTCTTCAAACTGCTTTCATATCTCTCGTGACATACACATAAAGCTTGCCTTACTGTCTTGTTTATGTAATTATTTTAGYTTTAAATATACCTATTCTTCTACCTAAGTGCCTGCTGTGGATATGAATTGTTCAGGTGGCTTTTCATGGCTGTGCAAATACATTCATAAACAGTGACAGGGTAAGAGGGGGAGACAGTCCAGCTTGTCATCTTATTTATGTATTTATTTTATTTTAAATATGCCTATATTTTTCCATAAGTGTCTGGAACAATATATGCAATGAACAATATTAATCAATAACTGTGCTCACATCATTCAATTCCTTTAGCCTGGTGCTGTGAAATAAATGTGAGAGAGACTAAATGGGCTTTATAGAGTGCCCAGTAGTACAATAAATCCAAACCCTGTCTGATCATGGACACAAGGTAATTTTAGGCATTTGACATTTCATTTGCTGTTCCCTCCTCCTGTTTCTCTACAGCTTAAACTGGAGAATTGTGATTTTTTTTTCCCTCACTTTCAATCTGTTTTCTTTGATAGACAATTTATTTTTTACTACTTAGTATTAAAAAAAAACGGAAGAAGAAGTAACAGAGAAGTACTCAAACCAGTTCAAAGCTAATAGAATAGCAGAAATAGCTTAATTTTGACTCCCAAAAGGAATATCAGAGAAAGAGATGATGAAAGAAGAAACTATCAGTGAKTGTCTCAAGAAAATACTGAAATCTAGAAGAAAACTGAGCAAGAAGAGTTAGAAGAGTTAAAAAGTTTTAAGTGCCAGACATAAGTACAGCTCTATGTCCGAGTTGTCTGTGATATTTCTAGTCATGTTTTTAATGCAGGTACACATTTTACACAGTTAATATTATATTCATTTTTGTTCCTCATTATATCTTATTCCCATAAATCTGGGAAATGGTATAAAGTCAGTTTCTTCTCCTCAAAGGATTTTTTTCAAACCCACAGAATGCCTAAATGAACAATAACTAACTTTTTAAAAAAAATACTTAGCTCAGAATTTTACCTGTGTATGACAGAAGCTTTTCAGTTATTGAACTTTGTGACTACTAAACTGAACAATGCAARTGTCAAGAGATTCTTGTCACAGGGAAATTAAGATATTTGCATAGCTAAGCTATGTTTAGTAAATAAGTGCACTAGTRGAATAATATAGACTGGATAAATGCCCATAATAGTTAAATTTATGAATACAAACTGTAAAATGGATAGCTAGCATGTATTTATCAATTTAATTTTTATTAGTCAACATTTTTGAATGATGAATGTGTGATACTTTTAAAGAGTTAGAAGCTGAAATTGCATGGGCACCATAGCCTTTGAAATACATGACCTTTGCAATGGGTCTTAAAATGAGGAATGGAAAATGCAGGCAGCCTCTTTCCCTGCCCCCAAAACACATGGCTGTGTCTGGGCTGACAATATGTCTGTGGATATATGAGAGAAGGAGAATGTGCACATGTCTCTCTCTTGTACTTAGGAATTTATTTTTGGTTTAAACATACCAATATTTTTCCCTGAGTGTCAGCCATGAGTATGAGTTACTTAGACCTTAGACTGATTTTGGGTCTGTGCTAATAACTTTGTGTTTTGTTCGYGTGCTTCTTTTGCAATAATGCCCAATCATGGATCAGATCTCCTTGAGATGTGAGAGCTGTACCAATACATCTCTTGGTGAGCCAAATAA
The DNA here is from genome assembly GCA_003342815.1 of Eudromia elegans. Lineage (NCBI taxonomy): Eukaryota > Metazoa > Chordata > Aves > Tinamiformes > Tinamidae > Eudromia > Eudromia elegans. The sequence goes on along the minus strand of PTEX01000116.1, from coordinate 1,240,367 downwards.
TCTGACTTTTGCCTAAACTTTGTCCTTTAATAAGGTTATCCTTAAAAAATTATTTTTCTCTCTAGGTTTGGCATTAGAATGATTCTTTTCTTTTGGTGTGGTCTGATGATTTAATAAATTTAATTGCAATTTCATAGTATTATATGCAATTTCTCATTTTTTTTAAGCAGCAAGACAGGCTTGTTTGCAGAGATTTTGCTGACACCTGGCCCTGGTGACAATACATTGCACTGGCCAGTCTGTCCCTGCTGTGCATGCACACAGCTTGAAATCCTTCCACAAGGTTCATATTTTAATGCTTGTGTCTAGATGTTGAGGTTGATGCCATTCAAAGAAAGGCAAAGGTGAGAACCCGAATACCATCTTATYCTCAGGGATGCCAGGACAAATTAGAAAGACTCTGCTGTTGTAACACTTTTGGTTATTATGACAGCCATCGTGTTGAAATTCCTTATGAGCTTTCATTTGGGCACCATCATCAAATTCTTGGTACTAGCTAATATGTTTTTGAGGTGAAGCTCCCTCCTCCTCTCCCTGTTCTTTCTGGTTTGTGCCAGTCTGATCACCTGTGGATCATCCTGAGGGCATCCCGAGAACTGCTCCCTGCTGTAAGAGGCTGCCCGTGTCCCCACGGCCTCACTTGGGCAGTAGCGGCCAGCACAGGTGCTGCAGCCGTCRCGCGTCCTGCTGGCCATCGCCACCACCGAGCGTTGAGCATCTCTGTGGAGTGCATGGACCAGGCAGGACCAGGTATGGATCTGAGGGCTGTGTCAGTTGGGTTGCAGCTCTTCTGTGCCTCCAGAATGGCAAAAAGTGTCTATAAAATGATGGTTTTGGGGAGGGAAGAAGGGAGGGAAGATGTGAGTGTCCTCTGTATCCTTTTTTAATCTGCTATGTGATTTTTCTGTTGATATCTGCTCCCAACCCAGACTGGCTTCACATGGAAACCTAAATGTTCCTCATGATCCCTTATCCCRTCAGCTCTTGAGAAAACTCATGGTTTGAGTGAGAGGCTCTTCAGCTTCCTCATTTTGTTACTCTGATCTGGGGGGACAGGAGAACAGCCTCTCAGTAAAGAGCACACTGCGTTTAGTCTTCAGATATGATGTGATGATTTATTAGTAGCCCTCAGACAGTGAAAAGGACACCAAGCCTCTGCAGCTGCCCTGCACAGCTCCTTCCTGCAGAATATATCTAAATAAATAAATAAATAAAGCCCGATTGGACCTGGGGATAATGCACTGACTAATCCAGCCTTGCTAKACAGAAAATGTCTGTGTAGGCTAAGAAAAGGTGTCATTAGCTGATTTTCATTCCAGGACCAAAAGCAAATAAARCACAAGCTGAAAATAAACAAAAATGTATTAAGCTGACAAAAAAAAAGTCTCCAGTGGGAAATGGAAGACAAGCAGAAACAATGATATTAACGTTTTKTGTGTGTGTGTGCTTTCATTACATGAGCATTTTGGGAATGTGCTGAAAAATTCAGAAATATTTCAAATAGGTGGGTATATGCTGTAATTGCTGATTTACAAATATGTCATATTCCTTACCACACAGGCTCCTTTTMTCCATTGCAAACAGCTTATATCAGATGTTTTCCATTTAAACTGTTAGAAAAAAAAAAGTGTAAGTGTTTTCTGGGAGTAGTATTAATTTCCATGGATGTACTGAGCAGTCTATTAATAATCTTAATATCCATTTTGATCTGAATTAGGTTAATATAGTCTGACTATATTAACACAATATAACATGGAGTGCGCATATATATATATATATATATATGTAAAAAACTAAGTATAAAACTGAGAATCCTGGGATGATCCTTGGAAGATGGACATGGAGTGAGATTTTTCATTTTGTTTGTATCTGCTTTAAAAGTAATGCAAGCAATTTGGTTTTAGTATCTATCAGTGTTTGTATATGTCGAATCAGTAGTCACCAAATCTGGGTAATAACAAATCTGTTCAGTCRCCTGTTAAAATGAGAATAACTTTGACACCAGTGTGGTGTTCTGAATTTRAGGGGGTACTTTTTTAATAAAAGAGACACAGATTCGATATCCCAGATGACTGGTTATTTAGAGACCAGAGTGTGTCAACTTAGACCAATTTCCTTGGTTCAAGAATATAATAAATTTTTTTTTTTCAAGTATATAGTTTATAAAAACAAAGGTTTTCAGGAGGGCTAGATTGTTTGCAGATGATTTGTAAAACAAATAAGTTAGGAAAAAATAAGATTGTATTTATAGTATTTTACTTCCCTCTTGCATTCCCTGCAAGTACTCTGGAAGCATTATCCTGTTAACACATCTATTTGGTGTAACACAATTACTATATTAAAATTTATGTTGTTGATTTAGGGCTGTCTGTTAAAATTGCCCAGGCCTCCCACTTGCATCTTCTGTCACCTTATGTTATTTAATGTGACATGATTATCCTAACTAATTTTGAAATTCATATCTGGATACATAACACATTTGAACGKCTTCTCTGCGATGTAGACAATTTGCACGAGATGGCTCTGATATAACTTAATTATGAGGAGACYGTAAGCAAAATGCTGAACATGGGCATAACTGTCCGGTTTTGGAGAACTGCCAGCGAGACACTCGGYGCTCTCAAGAAGCTCAGGTCACCCGTTTGTGGCGTAGGCTCGACCCGAGKAGCAATGACATGTGCGTGTTTATCCTGCTGTATTTCTGTAGAGCCTTCCCATATGGACTGGAAGACTATTCTGGCCTAGGCAGTGAAGAGATTCCACAGAGGTTACCCAGGTCTTTGACTAAAGGTAATTTTTAGGCTTACAAAAAACCAACAAAACATAGCTGTTCATAATAGTGTGTTTAGCATGCCAAAATAATCACCAGTGTTTTATGGGCAAAAAAGGGCTTAAGCTTTTTTGWTAGTGGTATGAATGGAAAACACATAACCAAACATTTAAGTCTGACCTTCAGTAACTTGGCCTTCCAGTATTTCTCTTCACAGGAAATACAAAGTTGCCTTATGTTTAAGGACTGGGGCTAGCATCAACCTTGATGAAAATAAGCACTTAAGTGTTCCTGTGTTAACTACAAGTGGCTCCTTCTCTCTGATTCTGCACACACAGTAATAGTCAAAAACCTAGAGCATAATCSCAGGTTTGGTCCAACTTGGAAGCATTTTGGACTGAGATCCTTATATTTTACTCACTCSCAAAACTACTTTTGAGATTGATGGAAAAAAATAGAAGTATGTGTTTGTATGTGCATCATGTATATCCACATAAAAATCTTAATTAGGAAACAGTAAAACCRAAATGTCTACGTAAATAAAACCTTTAGTTTTGTGGACTGCATGTGCTCCCCTATTGCATGTCATATACTGTAATGAGGTCAAGTTTGACTAGGCCATTAAGGTAAAATCCTGATTATCGGTATTAGTGATCCACCAAAAGAACAAACACAACGGTAGGAGTGTGGTATGAGAGACAGTCGGAGAGACCACAGCAGTGAGTACTTGTGACCACAGTTTAGGCTGGATCCTGCACAAGATTGGCTCAAGCAAATATGAGGGTTCTTTCAAGAACAGTTTTTCTTAACAACCCTTGTAAAAATAGAAGCAATAAACAAAACAAATACAAAATCTTTTTTTAGTGGCAGAATAGCTGAGCAATATTTGTTGATTTCCCATTATTAATGTGATAAYATTTCTGTGCATGAAAGCTCTGAATTTAAAATGAAATTACATTATGAATGTAGGAAGTGCAATGACAAGCATCAAGACAGTGTAACCTTCAATATTAGGAATGAAAGTCATGATATAATACTTTATAGTTTTATTAACTTTAGATATTCGATGATGTGCCTGTGTGCAATGTTATATCTTATCTCTGATCAGTGTTTATAGTAAAGAAAAAATATTTAATTATAATGATTACTATACATATATGCTGCATCTGGAGAATTAGATATAAGTGAGCAAATAAATTTTATCCTTAGTTCCTGGAAAAGTTAAAAYTTTCTTAGAATCATAGAATCACAGAATGCTTAAGGTTGGAAGGGACCTCTAGAGATCATTTAGTCCAACCCCCCTGCACCTGCACAGTCACCTAGAGCACAGGGCACAGGGTGGTGTCCAAGCAGGTTTGGAAGATCTCCAGAAAAGGAGACTCCACCACCTCTCTGGGCAGCCTGTTCCAGGGCTATAGGAGGAAAGAAATAACGATTTTTTTTTCCTCTTGCAATAAATAGGAGAATATTGTTTTTCCTTTAATCTGCAGAATATTTTGGCAAATTACATATACAGATCCAAAGCCTTCTCTATTATTTTAAACTGCAGATAATGGCTTAAGTAACATACAGTAAATGCACTGAAGTATTGTCATTTAAAAATTAAATTGAAAGTAAATGCAAATATAATTATTTGGTATTCAGTAATGACTAATGTATTTCAATATCTACCTAAATACACCTGAAAGAACAGGGTTTCTGATTGAGACTTCTGTAGTGGCACAGGTATGTTCTTTGGCAGCCCAGTTTGATATTGCACGTGTTATACTCACTAGAAAGTGCAGTGAAACTAGCCATGAACTCAGGTATGGTGAAATATTTTGAGGGAAAGAAACATGTCTAAATAGTTTCAATGGCCTATGTTTGTGAAAATTTACATTCCACATTCTTTTTGAACAAATATTGTCTATAAGGAAGTTTGTCCAAAAATGTAAGACTTTGCTGTGACAGCATTGTTTTTATCAGCTGGCTAATCTATACAGCTGTTACTTTGGTGATATTTTAAGAAATGTGATACTCGGTAGGACAGTTTACATAACTGGTGAGTAGCCATTAGTGTTGACATTTACTAAGTGTGTTTTGTTGTTTATGAGCCAAAGAAAAAGTTTTTGTTTAACTAGAGCAGCTGCACACTGGAAATGAGTTGCCATTTGTCAGAGAAATTTGTAAAATCAGAGCATGTTTTCTTTGAAATTAAGGAAATTTAGTAAGCAAATATTGAAAGTAAATGTTTTTAATAAATTCCCCATCCACAGAAGAGCTTTTCTTGGAACCTGGGCCCTGTGGTTCAGGGACCTGCTGCTGTCAGGCAGAAGYAGCAAAGAAACACGCAATGAAGCAAAGAAACACGCAACAAGGTCACGTTCAGGCTCAGGTCTGTATCCTATGGATTATGACCAGCGATATTGGTCATTATCAGACCAGATAACAAGAGTTTCACTTTCTGATATAGAAGATATATAAAAAAACCAAATTAGACTAGATGGAAGGAAGGATTCACAGACATGGAAAGCATAAGGATGCAAACTGAAGGAAAAAAAAAAAAAAGGCAGAAATCTTAGAGTGCTGAAGCTCGTTTAGGCAATTCCTTGAACTTCATCGGTTCACCAAGAAGCAGAAATACTGTGCACCAGAAAAGCATTTCTCTCCCGGAGGGCAAGTTGTCTTCTGCACCAGAATAGAAACAGAAGAAGCAGAGAATCGCCCGCTGTGARGACCCTCTCCAAGTGCATGTCACACACTCCAGGAAAACGTGGCTGTTGAGCCAGAGCAGCATTCAAACTTATAAATGTTTAACTATTCCTGCAACTCTTGCATGTTCTATATTTAACCATGCATTTTTAATTGACCTCAGAAATCATTTCAGCTTACGTACGGTTTTTCTAAGCCTGGGGCCTACCTGTCACAGTCCTATTTGAAGATTATCTATAGAAGCCCCTTATGAAGGAAGGAGGGGTGTTTTCATTTACAAAGGCTACGTCCAAAAGCCTCTTCTGGAATTTGGCTTAATTATTGATGTGCAGCTACCCAGGGATTCCCTCCRCGGTCTCCCAGTGGGCAACAGGTTACCTTGAAGTTACAGTAGCCACTGTAATCCAAGCAGGTCTCTTGTAGACAGCAGAAAACTAGGTCTGGGTAGGAAAAAATCTTTCATGTCTTGCACGACACTAGCTTGAGACTGCAGTAAACCTCTTAATGATGGAGGTAGTGTCCTTTGCTACTTCAGATCCTCTCTCACCTGTTTCCTCGAGGAAGAGAATCTCACAAGTTTAACTGCCACAGAAAGAGAAGGATTTTATTGTTACAGTAAAATTACATGCAAGTGGGTAGTCCCAGGCTGAGGTCAGAGTGTACAGGGAAAGCCTGTTAAGGATGGCTGGGTTTGTACTTTCCTTCAAAGGCTCTGGAAGCTTTTCCGAAGCACACGGGAAGAGGCCTCCGCAGTGTGCCTGTCACAGCTATTAGCTTCCTTTCTGAGGCTCTTGGCATCTCAGTCTCTCTAAAATCCGGCCCCTGGCATTTTACCCCTTTGGGGGAGCCCGTGTGCCTACGTGCCTGCAATTCTAAATGCAGCATCCTAGACGACAGTTGCYGGAAATGCTTGGAACGTGTACGAGAGATGAATCCTCCCATTTCCCCTAGAGCAGCGTTAACAGGACAGTGTGTGAAAGGTTTCATTGTTACTATCCTTAAAATGAACATAAACGGGGCCATTTTGAAATAATATTTGCCTGTCATGAGGCTTTACATTCTTAAATGTAAAGCCAACAAAACAACCCGGCCTATTTTATATATTGTGTGCTGTATATAGGGATGAGTAGAGTCCCCTCTGTGACCGCCAGCAGCTGCTTCACGGTGGCAGCAATGCTGCAGAGCAGTTTTAGCACATAAAGAGCAGAAGAATAACTTATCTAATTGAAACTGTGTGGGGAATTTAAGTCGGCAGAATGTAATTACTCAGGCTAGAATTTGGCCATTCAAATACTGAAGACTTTAAAGAAATGTTAATAACTATTCACAGCTTTAGGAATATATCTTCAAATCTCAATTTTAATAAGAATAAAAAAGGGGAAAATGCATTTAGCAGCTTATGTTAGGGAAATATTGTATTAACTGAAGAGGACGAAAATGAAGGTAAATATTTAAATACATCTGTTATCATGGGATAAGACTTTGATGTATCAATACCATCTTCACTAAAGCCTTCTACTGTAAAAATAAAACTCCCACATTGAAGTATGCCTCTGTTTTGCTTTTGCTATGATAAATAGCTATCACAAGAAAGGAAATTTGCCATAAAGCATGGATAACAAAAGACGTTATTTAACTAAATAACTTGAGGCAGTGGTTTTCATTGCAGAAAAAAGGTACAAAAGATGGAGAGGAGCAATGATCTGTTTTGCATAAACACTTCAAAAATGTTGTTTTTGTGATAGATGTCCTGTATACCAGTTATTGCATTGTGTTAGCAACTGCTAGGCAGTGTGGTTATTCACAAAGATCAAAAAATTGGCAGAGTTAAAAAGGTGACCTATAATTATATCGGGAGGTAATTGCAGTGTCTATTAGGTACAGCTAATTTACATGGAAAATTTTGAGAACGAGGCTTCCTCGAAGCTTTACTCTGAAAAGCGTAGATAGCAAAACTTGCGTACGCTACCAGGTTACTGACATTGGTTAGAATTTTAGCCAGCCTCTTTATTTTATTAATTCTAGTTCATTACAGCCTTTTGCCCAAGGAGTATTTAAAATGCAATTGCAGGCTCGTTTACATTCGGCGGCTTGCCTGAAGTTTGGCCAAACTGCACGAGGATGCGTGAGCCAAGGCAGGAGCCTGGCAGTGCCGAGGCAGTGCCGAGCAAAGTCAGCCTGGGAGCTGCTGCTGCAAAGGCAAGATCTTACGGAGAGGCAGGGACTGACTCCGCACGGAGCGCGGGGCTGTGCGGAGCTGCTCTGAGAGCATCAGAGCTCTATTAGCGCAACACTTTGTCTCGGCTTGTTATGGCTGAGCTGATGAAGCTTTGTTGCTGGGGGTTTGGTCACTACGGGTTTAGAGATTGCTGCCTGGCGCTCCAAAGTGCAGTGTAGACAAGCATCAAATTTATCTCAGGCTTAGATACAATTAAAAAGCAATAACAACCAAAAACACAAAAGGAAACCTACAGTGCGAAGGGACAGTTAAGCATCTTCGTCTGCGATTCAGCACAGTGCCCATACTGAGCGTGGATGGCTGCGGGATACAAAGCTAATGCGCTCCTTACGTATTATCCATGTAGTTAGGGACCCGAGCGCTGCTCCCTCCTCGGGCTGAAGGTGTCAAATCCATATTGCTCATCTCATCTCATCTCATCTCATCTCTCCAGAGTCTGCCTGAAACACCAGCCCAGGGGACAGCGGCCCGGTTCGTGTTCCTGTTGATCCGAGACTGCTTGCAACGGAGACCGTGAGATTTGTGGAGAGCCGGGAAGAGGCCTGTCTGTATCTGACACCCACGTGGGGAYGGGTAAGTCCAGTTTTGCTCCTTGAGCTAAAGAGTCCTTTCCTGAGAAAGGAGCGAGCATTAGGTTTCTTGGTCTACAAAGTCATGGCTGATTTTGTTTCCAGTCTGAAATGGAAATAAGTGAGAGAGGAAACACTCGTGTCAGGAAATAAAATAGCAAAGGTTAAATGTCAGGTCTTTTTTCAACCTTGTTTCCTATGGTGGCCTTCAGGCTGCACTCAGTACCCTTCAAAATGCACCTGTGTGCCCACTGAGTCCCTCCCAAATCTCCCAGTAACTTTTGATACCTTCTGCATGGGTGCTTGCAGCCAGATTTGGTACAAGTTAGAGGTCCCAGAAAATCATTACATGGGTTCAAGTTGTGAGCAGTAGCCTATGGAGGGAAAATGCACACACGCAACACTGCCCACCAGAGAATCCACCCTGCAGAGGCCTCTTATAGAAACCTCTGTATCGGGAAAAATATTAGGTCAAGATTTCATTTACTATCACAGCAAACCAGAAAATGAAGAGAACCAACTAGGTGAAATCTCAGTTTCATTAGTTTTATCGGTCATGGAGCTGCCTATCCTTTTTCTTTTTTTTTTCTTTTTTTTTGGTTAATATGGCTTAATCATCCATAATTGTTGTAATAAGGTTCCCAAAAGGCAATGATATACTATGACAAATTTTATACATTACATGTCCTTTAGGCTTTATAAAGGCTCCTTGTGATAGGTTTGACAAGCTTAAGAAATCATGTCATCCCCGAGGCAACTGAGTCTCCTTTACATAGTTCATTAGTGGAAAAGAGCAATAGGCTTCAAGGTGCTTTAAAAAGATTAATATTTTTTCGGTTCCTTGTTCAGTGGGAAAAAAGTACCAGTAAAACAAATCAAGGCTAAATTTTGTCTTTATTCATACTACGTCAGAAAACTATATATTTAGGGGAAAAAAAATACAAAGATGGGGAGATGGATGGTTCATGAGATAAACATAGCTCAAACAGGACAATTTCTACCCTTAATTTGAAAACTGAAGTTTCAAGTTTTGAAGATTTGTCCTCCTTGTGCTAGGTGCTCTCTTCCTCTCAGAGATCGCTGTTTGCAACCTCTATACCGGAGAACACTGGTAATAAGATAAGAACATTTATAATAAGATAAGCTAGGACGGGATAATGAGTGTTTCCCAGACACTCAGGGAGAGTGAAGTACCAGAACGTGATTGCCAGCCTTTCCCTTTGCTTGTCTCGGGCTCTGCTGCCTTGTCTACAGCTCAGCCATTAGCAAGGCGGTTGCCTTAACATATTAGCATAACCTTCCCTTGCATTCTAGGTCACAGAAAACTCCCATTTAAAGTCTCCCTCATTTGTCAAGACAATTTTTCTTTTGACATCGTCCAGAAGATGGTTGCTTTTATTGCCATATCGCTACTATTTTTGCTGGAAAGGGATTATGGGAGCAGCACCCACAGGCTCCCACATGGTTATTCCTCCTCTCCTGGGCTCTCAGTCTTGCTTTTTGTATGTGTCACTTAAAAAGAACCACCTACTTTTTCCCTTAGGTGTAAATCCTGCTGAAGAGTCTGAGTTGCAGTCGTTTTGGTGTATCAGACAACACCAATAAAATAGAAAATCAATATACTTATACCCCTTCCTACCTCCCTCACAAGTCTAAACTTAAATTCCTTAATCACGATTTTATAATAATGCTGTAGTACCTCAAAGCTAGTGGTATGACAATACTGACTTACACCCTCTTGAAATAACGGTGTTCAGAAAGTCCACAGAGGTTTATTACAAACAACCTTTAGTGTTTTTAGTAAAATTTATGTAAACCTGAAATGAACCAGAACAGTAGGGAGAGCAGAAAAAACATCCTAAGGAAATTATGTATAGATGTGTTTTATGAAAATATTGTGGAATTATATACAAGACTATACATTAATATTTTTCTCTGTCAGGAAGAATTTAGAAATGTATGTGCTGAACAACAGGCAATTTTTGACAGATGACTTTTTTATATTTTGTATTATGCAATATTTAGAATTGCTTTAATGCAGGCTGAGTTTTGATTATCAAATAAATTGTAGTCCATTCCTCTTACTTCTTTCAGTCATTCTTCTGTTATATTTAAAAAATAGAGTTTTAATACTCTAATTTGTAAACTGTTTGATGACTTGCAATAAGCTAAATAGTTCTTCTCTTACGTTCTAAAATATGATCTCCAGTGCATATGGCTCTTAATTTCTTAGTATATTTAGAGCATTAATAAGCAGCGTGTTTTATCATGTTCATATAGCTATTACTGTTAAAATCAGCAAACACAAGCATAACCAATCTGCAAGGGAAACGCTGGCATCGCTCTAACTAGTGGTACAATGTTTTTTTTCTCTCTGTCACTACTAACATAACTAAGTCAAATCTGGCTAACAAAATTAAGACATGCAGTTTTTGACAAAAACTTATACAGCCATAGGCTTTTGAATTCAATGGKGCTACCATATGCCATCTCTCAGATTTTAAAACAGGATGTAATTATGTGTATAAATAGTTTATCTCTGCCTTTCACTTACCAGTATTTGCATTTCAACCATAGCTTTCTATCAAAATAGAACTCTTAGTTGCTTGCTAAAGATTAGTAGCTAGAATGTAAAAGGCCACAATATCCTTTCTTTTTTTTTTCCAGATGGCAGTTTCCCATGTAGCGTTTTAAAAAACCTGATTCAACTAAGAATTCCTGCATATATTCAGTATTTGAAAATATCTACATGCTGTTTATTTCAGTCCCAAATGCAATATTCTTTTAAGCACATCTGTACTACCATCTACTGGAAAGGTGAGTAACTATGTATCAGCAATCACGGTTTCCATCTGCTACAGAAAGCAGCTTTTTTTTTTAAAAAAAAAAAAAAAGAAAAAAAAAAAAAAGGACCTTACATTTTCCCATAAAAATTACATCTTTTGTGCAGTTTGAGTTGTACTGACTCTGGATATCTCTCATTGGTAATCTTTTGCAGTGATCAGGTTGAACCAAGGCTAGGTAGTTTTCATGAGGATGCGTTTCAGGCAGAAGTGAAGATAGACTTTATCATTTTCCTCGGATAAGGTACTGCATGTCAGTAATTCTCTTTCGGCTTGGGAGATAAATAGGAAGAGGACTCTGTGCCCACCTCTGTGTGTGTGTGTGTGTGCGTGTGTGTGTAAAACTGCATTTCTCAGGCAAACGAGGCACTTGGAGAATCCAACAGAACTGTGTGTGGCAAACAGGTACCATGCACGTTATTTTATATCTGCAGATCTGGTTTCTCACAGTTCTGCTACACCCTTCTAGGATACCCTGAAACAGCTTTGCCAGGACTGGTGAACAGTATTCTTGTTCAGAAAAGTGCAGAAACATTAAGTGAAGCAGGAATAGATTACTTTTTTTTTTTTTTTTAATATGTTACATTCTGCATTCTTAGTTAACCAGCCGTGAATACACACACACACACACACAGAGACAAATAAAAACTCGATAGGAGTTTTGCAAATAGTCCAGCTGGATGCCGTCAAGAGAATAAGCAAGCAACCTCTAGCTGCCTTGCACGTTCCCAGCCTCCTGGAAAATCCCCTYGTTTCTGCTCCCGGCCATGCACGCTGCCACGTTACCTGCTTCCGGGGAATTRGGCAACATTTGATCCCGATTGCAGACTTTTCTTCCATTTCGTTCTTCAAAAGCAGGCACAGGCAAAGGCAGGGCGAGAGCAGCGGGAGAGTAAATGACTGTACATAAATGAGAGGCAGAGGATGGCAGCAGTGTTATTAGTTTCATCTGGATATGAGGAAATGGCTGTTTTCTGTAACTCTTTTTACAACTGTATTTAGTATACTGCCTAAGAATTACTTTTTAAAAGGTCACTGCCTGGTTCTTAGGCTCACCAAGGACAGCTAAAATAATCATTATTTGTTAAAATAACATTTAGATGAGCAACTATTAACTGTATATCCTGTTATTAACATATATTATTTCAGCACATATAAAGCCTGAAGAGTGCTGGAAAGGAAACTTTTAGAAATATTTTTTACATGGTAGATCAAATGTGYGACAGCCCAGATCAGAGTTTACCTTAGCCCTTTTGCTGCCTACCACTAGGTGGGAGAAGGTCTTCCCTGCCTTTCGAGGGGRAGCCACCTGAGACCCACTCCCTGTTGTCAGGGATCAGTCCTGCATKTTGTGCCTCTGGAAGCTGCGCTGACTTGTTTCCCAAACCAAAGCACGCCGTCCTCCTGGCGGGATGCAGAGGGCTGCCCTCGGCACAAGCGCCCACTGTTGGGACACCAGCACGGAGCCTGCGCCTCCCTCGCAGGGAACAACAGAAAAAGAGGGCCGAGGGGTAAAATTAAACACGCTGAGCAAACGCCCTCCTCTCCTTAAGAGACTTTGCACCATCTCTGCTGGATCTTCACCTGTGCTGTAGCCTCCCTCACACCGGGACAGCCAAGCACCTCAYGGTGATTAACAGATGGACTGTTTTGTAGCCTTCCCTCAGCCTTTACTCCCCCAGGGTTTCTGTTGGACAGGCAGCACGGAGCTGCTCCTGCTCCTCATCTGGGGCAGAAGGATCCTCTCTCTGATGCTGGGGAGAGCACCGATGGCCTTGCAGCCCAGCGCTCCATCCCCTTCCTCCTTTTTACCCTCTCACACTCRCCTTGAATTTGTCCTTCATCCTTTTCTTTGTCCGAACTGGATTTTGCCCATTGAACTGCTCCTTTCCTCACCACAGTGGTTGCTTTAGGACAAAAGCCCAGGTCCTCTCCTCCTTTAGCATTCTTAAAACACATTTTTTCAGTTATTTTTAATCCTCTAAGCTGCTTTTTCCTTCTCCAAGTTCTTTCTTGATTGGCTTTCTTTGTTCCCATGCTAGTGGATCATCTTAGAAAATATCTAACAAAGGTTTTTTCTGTGCTCTGTAATGTTCACCTGCCTTTATCTCCCACCARTTTCTGTCATAAGCATCCTTATATTCCCTAAGGTTGCAGATACCAAATTTACTGGAAAYGGTATTTACAGATGTAATACTGTTCCAACTGATAAATATCTCTAGCACTGTCATTTCTCTTTGGCTAGATTACTTGTGCAGGAGATGACTTAAAAGTGTGAATTTCTTCCTGATACAATCTGTAAAAATGATATCTCTTTCAGAGACTTCCTCAAGACTCACCTCTGCCCTAGGGCCTACAAAATTCTGGCTGTTAATCATGCTGAGGGAAGTGATGGGCTGTAACTGTAATTGCCTTTGCCTTCCTTATTTCTTTTTTCTAATTAAGCCCCCATTATCCTCTTTTGAAAAGTAAGTGAAAGAAATCTCAGCAACATGTAATTAATAGTTATATCAGCTCTTCCTTTTATTTACTTGGACTTTGTCTCTGTAATTCCTATACATCTCTCTTTGGCACCTTTCAATACTGGGTTTCCTTTCTTTTTTTCTTAGTTATTTGCATGGCTAACACAACCTTTCTCTAACCCTGTGGGAGGTATTGAATATTGCCATGAAATAAAGGCAGTTACTCTACTTTTCCCCTTTTATTTTTCTRTTTCAGAGGAGAGGAGAAAAGAGATGAGATGGTCAGGTTAATCATAGGATTAAATGCATGTCTAGTCATACGTGGGCTGTTCCTATTTGTTTAATGGGAATCATTTTACAAGAGGAGCTGTTTGGTCAATCTGAACAAGAATCTGTAGAGCAATGGAAAGAGCTTCTGTCTGCGAAGGGCATTCATTTATCCGATAGGTCCCAGCCTCTGTGTATTTTCACCACAGTCACTTCCACCCTGGAAATGGGAGGACATACATAGAAACACAGAGTTGCCAATCTTCGGATAGCAGTTTGGGAGTGTCCTGGCTGTTGGCAGATTTTTGACCTGTACATATCAATGGTAATTTTGACCTAATATGGGTTTTAATATAGAAATGCAAAAACCAGTAAAACCCTATCGCGTTCAGAACAATTCCTCCTTCAAGCACAGGTATAAAGTACGAGAACACAACAAGCAGGTTCTACCCACAAAGAAAGCCCCCAAACACAACCAAACAAAAACCTCAGAGCCCATTAAATTCTAAAATGTGGTTACGCAACATCCCCCTTGAGCAGGGGGCCCAGCAGGAGAAACAAGAGCAAAACAACACCCTACACCCACTCCTGGACTGCTGCTGAATTCATGAATGTTGCAGAAGCATTTTAGCTTGATGAAAAGGAGAGTGAAAAGATCAAATAAAAGCACTGAGTGGGAAAAACAGTCCTCCAAGCCATTCACAGTGGGAGGAGAAAAATACAGTGAAAGTGAAGAGAGGGCCTTTTAAAATAGGGAASCTTTGAGAGAGGAATGACATGATTTTGTTCTGTCATTATTAGAATTCATTGTTTTTAAAAATAGTACATTTTTTACAGCTTTTCTCAAGCCAGACCTGCAGAAAAAAAATGGGCGGAAGCTATTCTTCAAATTGCTAATTTCCGAACATTGAATCTATCCTATTTATTGTGCGTTATGTGGCAGGTGTGGGCGACTGGATTGAAGAGTGAAGACTGCCACCATCAGGATGCTTGGCCAAATGAAAGCAGCTTTGTGAAGGTTGCTAATTCCCTCCTTTCCCAGCTACAAAGKCTGCTTGCAGAAATACTGCTGAAATTCTCCTGGCTATCCCTGCCGGAGCAGTTGGCCAAGGCTGACTGAGTGGGTTACTTCCAGGAGACGGAGATGTCTYAGGAGCTCCCTCAGTGTCACATCACTCGGTCGTCTCAGTCTCGGGTCTTCTCAAGTTGTCTGCTTGTTGTCTGCACTGTCTCTCAACTACTTCTTTCACTCAACTAAATCAATCCTGACCTTTTTTCCTTTTTTTTTTTYCTCATTTTGTTTAGTCTCTGGATAATGGTTTTGGTTGCATTTATTCATAAGCAAAAGAACATTTAGTTGTTCTTTCATTTAGTATTGATGGAAGGCAGTCAGACCTCAGGTCTTGTGGCTCTTCAGGGATTAACGAGAAGCACATGGGGAGTCACCTTAACATTTATTCTAAGATCTCAACAATCACGGAGCCTCATCCTTCACATTTTGCTCATGTTGGGACTTCTTGAACTCAAAGGCRTACAAACATTTTTATTCTTTCACAGAAGAAAACAAATAGATAATCAAATAGTGGATTTCATTAAAAAGTTCATTAAAAGGGAAGCATGCTGCAACAAGCTGAGTAACAAACTATATCTTGCCTCAGGCAACAAGCAGAATTTATTTACTTTTTGTCCCTTTATCTTCCAACTCTCTTGTGTCAGACTGTGATGGATGAAGTGAGTAGAGATTCTACACCAAAATCTGAATTCTCAGCAAATTGCTGACAGCTGGTGTCATTGCAAATTAGAGACAGGCTATTACTAGTGATCAGTTTATCCTATGAATGTAGTCTTTSTGACTGCTTGCAAATTATTTGTGAATTGGTTTTGATTTTTCATGTGCATTTGTTTATAATTGATTTTTGTTTGAGATGCTGTTTGTGTGCAGAAATGTTAATCATGTGGGAAATTCTTATTTATCTCTATATGTGCTATGTAACACTTCTTAGATAACTCATCTTCTATTTTCATTATAAACCAAAAAGGTCATTTTCTACTTAAAATTTATTCAGTGACATATTTATTGAGGAGTTGGTTTGTGAACAGTTAAATTCAAATTATAATGGAAGGATCTGCAACATGAAGCCTTCCACAAGCCTCTTTTTTTGAGCAAATATCCTCAGCTCTTTGCTTCTGTGTGAATGTTCTTGCAAATGAAACCTATCTATCAAATATGTATGACTGGACAACAGAGAAATTGCTGTGTTGATCACAGCAAGCAGCAGAGGAAGAGTACATTTTCCTTGCAAGAGCATATAAAAATAACTTCATGCTTCATTTGTGCAACTCTAATTCAGAGATCTCTTTTGCCATATCAGTTTCCTTCAGATTTGTCAGCTTGCTAGACAGTACTTGACAATATCGGCACGAGAGAAATTAAAGGATATGTAAAAATAAAACAGCAAATCTTTTAAAGTTAATATTACTCCTTTCTGATGTTAAAGTGATTGTGTCTCTTCTACCTTTTTTTTGTCAAGGCAGAGATAATTTAAAGAACCATATAAATACTAAAAACCTTTACATCGTCTTTTTCTACATTGCTTATTATTCACTCTGTTTTCTTCTGGTGCTTTCTCTTAGGAACAGGATTCCCTCTTACTTGATTTTATATTCTAAAGCTCTTCTTCTTCATTTCTGGCCAGAAAATACAAGATGTAACGAAAAACTGAACAAAACTGTGTTGTTCTGTATTATTTAGATGGCTATATACACAGGAGGAATGTCACTGTGGCGCCAGGAAAATGAACTTAATAATCTGGAAAATTTTGTCAGGGAGAAGAGGCGGCTGCCCCTGCCTTGCGTAGCTTGCTTCAGCCAGCGCTCTTCCTTCCTTACTCTAGTTCAAGTTGTGTTCAATAGGAGTCATTAAGTACTTCGTACTTTCTTTACTTCACACATCTCATACAACAGAATTCATTTTCATCATTACTGATCATGCTCATTAGGACAAATAGTCCTGGAATAAATCTTTATTTTCCTGCCACTGTTTTTTAGTAGAAAGGRTTTTGGAACATTCTGTCCGTCTCTCTCTGCCCTGGCCCCCTCTCCTTCCCCTTCTTTAGATCTGGAAGAAAAAATAAAAAGAAAAAAAAAAGGAAAAAGAAAAAAGAAAAACACATTCKCTGTGTCTAGTTCGGAAGCAGTGCAAGATGTTAGAAATCTCGGGAGACTTTTGTCTCATCAGGGCAGACTGGTCCGTATCAAAAGCGAACTGTATTTAAAATGGACTCTGGTTTGTGGAGCGCTCATAAGCACTTCTCTAATCAAAATGGAGTAATTGCTCCACCAAAGCAGCATTCAAACAGAATATACATTTCAATGCAGCTGAGCTTGAGAGGGAAGATTAAAACGATTTCAGGAAGGGATATGCATGATTCAACACTGAGTAAAGGAATAATCTTTAGAGAACACAGAAGAGGGGCTCTTCTCAGAAGTATAATTTCTGCTGTGTGCAAAATGCATTAACATGAGGGGAAAAAAAGGTTGGGATAAGGTTCCACAACACTGAAGCCCTATTGTGGTTTTTTTTGCTGTTGTTTTGACACTTTGTGTGTGACACCAGTGTTTCCTACATACCGATTTGCCTCGCATCAGCCCCCATGACTGCCATGAATCCCATTCCTCTCGTTTTTCAGGTGCAACATTGGCTGGACTGGGGCTGCCTCCATTCAAGGCTGACAAATTCATGAATGATTAAGTCACCCTTCTTTTCTAGCATACATGCAAACATCTCTGCTAATTAAGAATGATCTACCGCTCCTCACGTACTTACAACATTAATTGATGTCATCCTTGCGAAAACCAACCTTATCCTCCACAGCGTCCCAGTGACGCAAAGGAACGCTACTATTGCTTTGATTTTACAGACACGGAATTGCAATAGACAAAATGACTTTGCCAAGGTTATACAGTAAGTCTGCAGAAAAGCAGGGAATTATCTGAGATTTCAAAGCTTTGGGCTAGCACTATAACTATTGGTCTGAACATTTGTCKTCTTTTCAAGAACACAGAGCATCCTAAATAGAGAAGTGACACAAATCCTTTGAGGAAAGAAAATTAATACTAAGGCACACATTTCAAATCTGTATATAACATTATGCCTACCACAGTTATTTTCATTAGGGCGTTTCTGAAGTTTTTAAGAAGTATATCTAATTGCAGAAAAGCTCAGATTCAGAGGCTAGTGTTCCTTTTTAATTATTATTTTTCTAAACTAAAGAACCAAAAACACAGCAAGTCTCTAGCAAGGTAAGGAGCTACCTGAGATTTCAAAGCTTTGGGTGAGCATTACAGCTACTGGTCTGAATGTTCATGTCCTTTCCAAGAACCTTTGGCATCCCAGAGAAGTGATAATAAGCTACYACATATCTGAAAGCAAGTAGGGCTGCTTTTTGATTACTGAACAGCATCATAATATAAGTAGAGTCATTAAAGCACAAAATTTTCATTATTTTAAATAATGATCAGAAATTCAGGTAGGTAATATTAGAGTATAAAAAAAGTTAGAAGGGGAAAGAATCTTACATAAGTCAATTCTCTGTTTTGTTCATCTCTTATTTAAAGGAGAGGTGGAAGACAGAACTTCGGAAGAACTTCGTGTTATTATTAGCATGATAAAATGATGAAAGTTAATAGATTATAGCTTCATTCACTTAATATATAGTTTTTTTCTATGGGTACTTCAGTATGCCAGGCAGGCTGTTTCTTGCAAATGTRTGTGGGTGAAATCTCTTTCCATGACTCTGATATATAGGGAATTAAAAAAAAAAAACACAAACAATTTAGAACTTATTTTCCACAGGCATTTTTATAAGTAGAAAGAACAGAATGAGCAAGAGGCACCATGTGCTTTAAAGCAGATCAGGTATCTTTGCAGGAGTCCTGTGCCACACACCTGTGACAGATCAGTTTTAGTTCTGCCTTGGTTGAAGGCAGAATTTAGGGGTTCCTTGGACCTTTCCTTTGCTCTATGTTTGCATTTYACTACTCTTTTTTATTGATGTTCATATTTGGTCTAATTCTTAATATTATGTTAACAGGGATCTATGCTATTTTGTAGCCTTACTTTATGACCTGCTTTRGGGTAAAAGAGTCTACCCTTAAGAAGTGCAGAGAGGAGAGTTTTCTAAGATATTTATAGTTGCTGTTGCCGGTAAAAAAGAACAATATAAAACCATCTCAGTGTTCCTAATAAACAAAAATCTTGACTCCAAAAACTTCAGCCATTTTAAAACATAGTTTATATCAGTAGCCTGAGGCGCTGCACCTGAGATGTTGTAAAAAGCTGGACTTTGTATCTCTATTAAGAGGCTGTGTAAGATGTGGGAGATCTTTAAGTCTCAGCTCCTCCTGCAAAGAGCAGAGCTTTGCCGTTCCGTTTGCAGTTACTCTACTCGATAAATAATGAACTGTTTATTGGTGATGGTGTTTGAACCCACTGTCGCTTAGCTGCCCTAATGACTACTCTCTAGAGTGGCCCTCCCCACACACTTGCTCTATGAATATGTAATTATTTATGTCAAGACGGGATTTGCTCTGCTGTCTTCTGCTGAAATGAGSTATCAGGGAACTTCTGTAATGAGTATGACACAGGAAGGTAGTCTCCATAGTCAACCTAGTCTCATCTGGCTTTATAATCAATTAATCAAACTTGTTTTTAAAAATGATGGAGAGCTCCTCCAGGATAGCCACGGTACTGCAGAGTGCTCCAGAAGGATATGGGAAAATGATGTTCAGGTCCCTGCCACACATCAGTCAGGCAAATTGCTTTGAAACAGTTTCTGTCCCACTGCAGCAGAGTGTTTGCACCACTGCTATTTGAGCAGGGATTTCTCTCTTTATTTATTTWTTTTTCTTTYTATCTGTGTGAGAAAAGTAGCCTCCAGGAGGAAGTGAAGAGCTGAAGATGCTGTGGGGAGGAGGCAGCCGGCTGCCTGGAAGTCKAGAACTGGTGCCTGTGCTATGTAGACTAATTGCTTGAGTGCCATGGAAACCACCTTGGTTGCCTCGGATCCCCTTCTCCCCCCTCTTTTTTTTTTTTTTTTTTCTCCCAATCTGCCTTGTGTACAAAGCCAAACTTCCTAACACACAATTGGAGGGCAACCACAAGTCGCCCATTGCCTTAGGGAGGAACCTTTAGAGCCCCTTTCTTATAGAAGTACCATTTTTTTTTTTTTCATCTGTAAAATTTGCCTCTTACAGGTGAAGGAAGACAAGCGATAGCAGTGACCGAGTCTGCAGAAAATACCTCTTTGTGACTCACTCTTTGCTACCAAACTTCTGTGTGGCACAGGTAAAGAGTAAAGGACTTCGCAGTTACAATCACCTCAGTAAGAAACAGAATTCCGTGTAATTTTGTTGTGCCTCTTGCTGTTGCATATTTGTAATGCATTACRAAAAGAAACATACATTTCCCAGGTATGACTTTAATTTTCAACCGACTTTCAGGATGCATCCTGAAAAATATTCAGAAGGAATATCCATGTTAGAACCTAGAAMTTCATTATCACTTTTTCTTAGTCTGCTGCAACTTCAAAGCGAAGCATGAGGTTCAAGTCATTGCAACCTGATTGCTTCAGGTGAGGTGAATCCTTCCTCAAGTTCAGCTCCCAAACCTACTGCATAGTATGTCTCCTGAGTTCCCTATTGAAAAAGCTATTTTCACTGAGGTAATTTTTTTTTTTTTTTTTTTGCTAATAGGAAACTTAGCAAAGCTGCACTCATCTGGGTTACGCTATATATAATTGAAACAGTATTTTTTCTTTCAGTTTTCCTCATGGCAGCAGACACTTATCTCATCATTGTAATTAAGTCTCTATAAATACAAATTKTTTATTCTTCAACCTGTGTTCTGATGCAAAATCCCAGTGTTATTGTGTTTGAAAACATAGCTTTGACATATTACTACTACAGTATTGTAGTCCAGCAAGATAGAAAACTATTCAGTATAGGACTCTCAGAGGGATAGGGGAGGGAAAAGATATAGAACTAAAACTTGGTAGTGTATCCTCTGTAATATTGATTTTAGGAAAATGTTTTAGTGCTTTCTGTAAAGGGCTAAAATATTTCTATGCTTTATTTTGGCTGCTACAGACAGTCTTTTCATATATCTAAACTACCAGAGTTGATCCTACAATACTATTTATGTAGAGTTTGCAACCCAACATGTTTTTAGAAAAACCTCTTCCATGGGTTGACACTAGCTGGGAGATGTGAAATGAACAGATATGAGTAACTGGCAATGAAATTGAGAGTGTGGGCAAAGATTTATAATGTATATCATGGAATTACATACCCAGGATTTCTGTGTCATCTGATTGTTTTAGCAGCAGTCACCTACTAAGTATTTTCACATAACCTGGACCTGAGAAGCTTGTTTCTTTTTGATAACTAAGGAAAAGAAGTAAAAAAAGTTCCATTGTCTTTTTTTTAATCCAGATTTTAGAATGTTCTTTACACTTTTTTATTAGCACCTACCAGACAAGTTCCTTCACTTTAAAATGCATCTCTTTCGAGCCCAGGACCACTCAGAGCCTCCATGATCTGGGCAACGCTGTTTGAGGGTGGTTCCCACTCCGACTGTTTGATCCGCTTGGAGCCTCCAAGATGCCCCGGTTGCGCCGCCCACTGCGCTGTGCCATGTGCATTAACACACTGCTCCAGAGCTTCTCACTCCAGCACTCGGCGGCTCTAACTCCGTCAGGCACCTTCAACAGCAAAGTCCACTAAAACCACCAAACCTAGCATCAGGTGAGGTAGGTTTAATGCTATATCACTAGTGTATCATCTGATCATGCACCTTACAAATAYGGGGCTGAGCTGGGCTTTCTGTAGACTTGTTTCAGATCTGTCAGTGGCATCAACAGCTTTTGGGCAGATCAAGTCCATATGGAAATAGTACTRTGTCCATTTTTGTAACCCGCACTCAGCAAATGTGAGTATCAACATTAGAGATAGTTTGTGGAATTATGTGTGGTTAAAATACTGGCTTTGGTTTGCAGGTCACTTCTGGATTCCAAAATGAGTATTTTAAACAATATATATCACAGATCAGTACAGGAACACTGATTTTTTAGGACACTAAATCTTTTTGTTTATTCACCTGTAAGACAATTCTGTTTTTTTTTATTCGATTGGTTGTTTTGTTCAAAAAATTGTAAAATGAAATTCACAACCAGGTATTCCCATAAATGTAGTATAAATAAACACTTTTAAAACTGTGCATTATTGCGCCTATATGTGCCTAAATCTTTATAAAGGAATACAGTTATTTTTTGGCTTTAGCGMGGGACAGACAGAGATACCAACAAACACCAACTCACAGCAATAATCTATAATTAATTCTATAATTAATCTATAATTAATTCATAGCAATATCTATAGTATTACCTAAATTTAACTCTTAATCCAGAATACTCCTTTTATTTTCACTTTTTTGGTGCTGTCTATTTAAAAGTGTTAACCTACTCCTAAATTTGATTTTCTGGCCTTTCAACCCACAGATCTTATTATTTAGCATTCACTTAATAKGTGTATTAGCATATTAATATTAGTAGCATAATACTAAGTTAAAGGGAAAAAAAAAGTGATGTATTCAAGGCGCTTATGCTGATCAATAATGGGCAGTTCTATTATGTAGAGCTGCTTTTCTAAATTAGGATAAAATACCTTAACCAGATCATCTACAGCTTAGGTACTGCTCCCAGAACTGAAGGTGGTGACATCTTTGCAGCTTACAAAACAAGAGGAGTGAGAGCCCCCAGCGAACTCATCCTTAAAAACTGCAAGTTTTTAAGAAGCTGGCTGGCTTAAAAGAACTGGAACGGGTACAATTCAGAGCGATACTGATCCTGCGCTTCTATCAGTATGAATATTGAGAGACGGGAATTGAATGCACTAGAATTGCATCTATCCAACTGAACACTCAATCTTATCTCCAGGCTTTCTGGAAGTCTGGATTCTGATTCAGACTAGCCCGGCTGTCGCTTTCATCCTTCAAAGGTAAATTAATTGAATGCCGTATAAATAACTCATAGTTCTTACGGGAAGAAATAATAAACATCTTTATCTTGCATGGATGTGAAAGCTTTTATTGAGCTTTTTGCAAAAGTGGAATATTTTATCTAAATAAGCCACGACTAACATCCCTATATATGACCAAGACAGCTTCTGGCTAATGCCCTGCATGCGCATGAGCTGCTGCAAAACATCCCAGTGGTGATTTATACTTGAAGCATGCTGGCGGCGTGTAGTTTCTGGAAACGCACTGAAATCTTGTCGTTTAAAGGGTGCTATATAAATCTAACAAACTTAAAAAAAATATATATTTTCCTGTCAATGAATATATGTATATATTCTGACATCAAGCAGAGCTTGCACTGGGAATTTTGTAATATTGGTCGGATATTGTCTGCAGCATCACAGTGGGAATGCGCATATGAGAGAAGACAATTTAGACCAGAGGTGACCTCGGAGTGAAATTCCAATCAGTTCATTGCAGCTCTTCCTGGGAACAGAAGAGATCCCATTATTGTGATCTGTGCTGTCATCCCTGATACAGCAGATCCTTTAGTGAGCACTCCTAAAGCTGTTTAGACTTACAGATTAAGAGTCACAGCTCACTTTGCTTTGCAGCCCATTCAGGGACTATCTATCTGCTGCATGTGCAAGTCTTCAGGCGTTTTATAAAACTATGGGTTTCCTTTCTTATTTTTTTCCTGCTGGCTAAACTAGGAGCTGTCAATAGGATTGTCAATAGAAGCTCCTACTGCATGAGAAGAAACAACTATATTCAATGTATAGTTCAATTATAGAAGAAAGAAGAGGAAAGCAATGATAAAAAAGAGGTTGGCAATATTTTCTGATCATTTGCATCCTTTATGAAAACTTTACACTTCTTGACAGCCCCAGAAGCTTCAATATATTCATATCTGTCTTTATGCTTGTGAAGAAATTGCTATATTTCACTGAACATTTTTTTTCCTTTTCCAATTAAAATAAAAATCAAATGCATAATGCATTGCTTGTCCATCTTCAACAAGAGGTGTCTGTTCTTTCATAAAAATGCCTAAGTAACTTTTTAGTTCCAAATCTATTTTTTTTTTCCTTTGGTTGCCATGACAGGTAGACACTTTAAAAAACACTATATGAAAATGCCTTATGCTCACATWTAAAAAGACCCCGTCAGCTATTGTGGGGATGTGCGCAGGTAGCTACAGTGCCACTCTTTCCAGGACACCCTTCAAAATTCCAGACCCTGCAAGTTTGTGAGTTTTAGCACCCATAAATTATTTTATCTCCTTTGAAGATCTCAGTTCAGCACAGATTCTCAGATCCTAACCAGCAGATCAGCTGCTGTCCTTCTGCTAACACACTGGTGGCTCTCTCAAGTGAAACCTTTCCATGGGCCAGGAGTTGGATCTGATCTCACTTAGCTTTTTTGGGACCAGTGCTTCACAGTTCCCCTGTTATTTTGTGATTTTTCACAAAGAAGAAAACAAAACAAAAAAAAAATCCAAATATAATCTTGTACTAAGCCTTTAAGACAAACAGTGGGGAAGTTGTTTTCTTGTACTCTTAAGTTTCTTGGGAAACAGTTTAGCTTGTTTCTCTTTTTGTTGCTGAAGTTGCTGTTATTCTGGTTCACAATGCTAGATCTGTAGTGATGCTACTTAAGAGAATCCCTTGTGGTGTGAATCTGGCATAGTCAAATCTATAGTCATCCACTGGCAGTGCATATTCTTTAGCAGGAATAGATAAAACCAATTATATATATATATACATATATATATATATATAAAAATTTCTAAATTTATTTCACAGAAAATATGTTTTTATAGCTTTAACCACACAGCTTATCTTTAATTTGATTTAAGATTGTGCATTTCATTTGATAGTT
This sequence comes from Eudromia elegans, assembly GCA_003342815.1. Classification (NCBI taxonomy): domain Eukaryota; kingdom Metazoa; phylum Chordata; class Aves; order Tinamiformes; family Tinamidae; genus Eudromia; species Eudromia elegans. Next base: position 1,215,575 of record PTEX01000116.1, on the reverse strand, counting down.
ACTAAAATAYACTGCATTGTCTCAAAGGGGTACTAAATTCACAGCTGCCATCACCAACAAGACAGTCTTAATTTTAACCATCAGTGATATAAGATGGGAGAAAAACAAATTACAAAACTTGAAGAAGATTGCTTTGCAGAGATAGRGCTTCAAGAAGACAAAAGCAATTAATTTTTGACCTCTCCGCTCAGACAACAATTTGCAACCCAGAAGAGTGACAAGTCGGTCATCGAATACTGTGTCAACACATGTATCTCATCTTTCATTATGACATTTTCCTGCTGTTTTTACATTCTCAGAAGTGGAGCTGCTAAAGAAACTTATTATTATATGAAAATTAAGATTATTTAATAATAGCAGTGTGATTCCAAGGTGTTCCAATGTAACTGGTTATTTTTCTTGCATATCTTTATGAAATTGGCAATGTTCACATCCTGCATGTTTTTGGAGTGCCTTTATTTTAGCTGAAAATAATGTGTTCTCAACACTCCTATCTTAGCTTTTGAAATTAGAGGGCTCTATAAACCCAGATAATGCAGAGGCAGCTCCCTTCCCATAGACATGATAAATTATGGAACATTGAGGGGTTTTTTTTTAGGCTTTTAGGAAAGAAGAAAAAAAAATATAAATTACATCCTTTTTGAACTCTGTAAGAGTAAATATACTTCCTAGCATATTTCAAACTATAGTGCCTTGTGTGCCACAGCCCCCTCTCACTACAGTCTACCTGAGAACATATATTAGAGGACCCCACATGAGTTAAGCTGAAATTTCCCCTATGGAGGCTTCCTGTGGCACCTTCAAGATGTCCCCAGAAGCAGTGCCAGAGCAAAATGTTCTGGACAGTGAAGGAACTTGGCCTTCAGGCACCCACTGACAGCAGTGACATAGCCATAGTTGATGAGTGAAGTCAAGCAAATGCTTATACTTTGGAAAAAACTCTCACCACAAATGCTATTTTTGTATACTGTTGACCCAGCAGAGTATTTTTCGTTTGCTTTAAGCAGGTGGGCTCTCTGCTCAGGCAGCACCGGCATGCCCAAACTCTCAGGTTTCAATCGCAGGCCGCACTCAAACACCATCTGTGATCACTGCAGGCTGCTGCGCTCTCTGCACCAAATTCTCGCTTCCAAAAAGGGAACGCAGAGTGTTCAGCCTTGACTGAACTCAGTTTTTTAATAAAAGTTATAAACTGAGCTTCAGAAACTGGCCTTAGTGAACAAATGGCGCAGCTGATGCTGCTTTCTATCTAGAGAAGAGGCCCTACARCTTCTGGGTGAAGAACATCAGCTAACAGGTAAACCCCAGGTCCATGACTTCTGTTCCTTGCAACTCTGTTCCCTGTTTGCCCTGTCTTTGCTTCTGCTTGGAGAAACTTGCTGTGTGCCTGAGAAAATGTTCATTGTTTGCATTAATTTGAACTGAGTATCTCTGAAAATCCCTTTTTTCTARTCATTTGCTGGACTCTGGTAAGATGTCAGCTTCTCCCAATTCAAAACAGAGTTTTGGTAAAACCCTCCTTGAAAAGATTGCAAGGAGTGTTCCTCAGCCAACTTATTGTCATTAAACATTTAGTAAGAAGATTCACTTTAAAGCGCCACGGGCTGGCCCCCACTTCATTTAATTAACATTGATTCTGAAAGCGCAATATAAATTTTACTGCATTTTTTAATCACCCGCTCTTTATATTCCAGTTGCACTGATTCTAAAGCTTATATGATTATAATCACCGTGTTCAAAGTAAAAGCCTTTCTTTTTTTTCCTCTCATTCCTTCCATTCCTTAAATTGTTTTTAGATTTCCCAGGGGGCACATATAGAGTAAGATTACGATGATAAAGATTTCAAGGTAATTACGTCTCCTCGGCTGGAAGCCGGAGCGAGCGGCGTGGAAGGCCGCGTTCCCAGGGGCTGGGTGCAGCCCGGCTCGGCCATGCCCGCCCTGACACCTATATCCCTCTCTGCAGAAATGGCACCGGAGCCTCCCTCCCATTCTTGGGAGCCAATTTTTGGTGCTGAGSTTTGAGAGGACGGGTGGGCGATGAGTGGCGGGTGAGCAGCAGCAGCCAACGACCTGGGGGCACGGGGCACTTGGGGCARCGTTTGGTGGGGTGGATGCCTTTGCGCTGCTACAGGCTGGATGTAACAGACCCTCCTCTTTCCCTTTTCTTAATTTCTTTTTCTTCCCACCTCTGGGGAAAATATGGGCACAAGAAAAATAGGCACAAGAAGCTGTGCATCCTCAGTAAGGATCAGACTGTTAATATCATGTGGGTCGCGGCCAGAGAGAAGAGAAAGAGAAAAGAAAAAAACAAAAAGGAACAATTTTTTTAGTGCTTAGAAGCAAGAAGCCTTGCCACYCCTGCATGAGAAAAAATCGTATTGAAACACAGAAGATATTGGACATCAGAAGTATTTATTTGTTCTTTCACCTGTTCATCTGGTTATCTGTTGTTGTCAGCAGGGTTAAACTCGACCTGGTGGCCGTCCCATGCGAGGTGGCTCCGCGCCAGTTCGGGCAGTCAGAACAGGTCCCCACTGGGCTGGGCCGGCTAGGGCGGGTCGCGGCACCCATATGGAGCGGAAAGGCCCAGGCACAGCGCTGGGGTTGATGCTCCTCGCTTCCCCTTGTCTCCACGTTTAGCCTCGCTCCCTTTCCCGCCAGCGTGCATCCCGAAGCAGCTGGGATGTGCAGCAGCAGCAGCCCCTGCTGGGGCAGGCGGCAAAGCCCTGTGCCTCGGGGTGAGCGCTGGTGTGAGCTGGGCGCCTGCAGAAAGGAGAGCTAGGAGAGTTTCATGAGTTTGGGCTGATGAAGCTGCCTGGAAAGCAGAGAAATGACAGGAAAGTGCAGGGTTTGCTGAGAGGCTGGAGTGAGCTTTGGGAAGAGGCATGTGCTTCCCCACGGCACAGCAATGCTGCCCGTGTGAAAATAAATAAATAAATAAATAAATAAATAAATAAATAAATAAGGATCTGTCACATATACTCTCACTTTTTATTATTTATATAAAAATATATGTTGGGTGAGACTGAGGGTCTCTGGAGTGCAGGTGGAGGAGCATCCCCGTGCTGGAGGCGCAGCCCTCCTCAGYGCACGGCTGCTGGAGGGACAGGGTKATTCCTCTCACTSTGGAACCACTTTAGTGTTGCTAGAGGCAGTTTCCGTGGGAAGCGCGTGCCTGCGTGTCGGCCAGACGCGGTGGCGCGGGGGCACTCTGAGCGACGAGGAGGCGATGGAGAGGGCGTCCGTGTGCCCAGGAGCCACCGCCGGCTCCCGGGCACACCACGGTGGGAGCCGCCGTCCCTGCCTGGCACCGGCTGCTGTGTCAGCCCCTGAGGCACCCCGGTCGACCCCTCCTCGTCACAGGAATGTTTATGGAGCCACTTTTTCTTAATTTATCAACTGCAAATTCCTTAGGCGAGCAAGCTGCTCCCCTACCTTGAGAAGCCGTGGTGGAAGWTCAGTTTTGTATCAGGCTGGAAAGTAGAGCCTGCTCTGCTTCCATGCATGTGTTTTAAAGAGCAGCACCAATATTAAATCCAGTACATTCGGATCTGTTAAACATAAAATGAAAGGTTATGGGAATGTTAGCTGTCTTGGGGGAATTAAAACCTTGCCTATTCTTAAATGCTTAAGRTATTTATGAAAGCAGATTTTTGGTCAGTGCCATGATATTTGGTAAGGTTTATTCTTTACATCAGACAATTAAAATAAAATTTTAGCTTTTCTTTGTCCCAAATGGAAGATTCACTGGAAGACCGCTGCCCTGGAAGCTTCCAAGCTAAAAGGCAAATAAAAATAAAAAAAAAAAAAAAAAATTGTGCTTTCACTGAATGCAACATGCACCCTTGGAAGACCTGTCTAACACAGGTGTCCTCATCAGGTTCATCATCACTCTCAAAGTCTAACCCACTTCTAAGGGGCTAAAGGGTAGAAGTTAGAAAATGTTTAGCTGCAATAAATATGATACATATATATATATGCACACATATCTATAAATGAGTTGCAAGAAACAAATGAAGAAACGCTGAAATGTGAAAGTTTAGGTGTTTTTCTTAAACTAGGAGTTTGACCTTTTTTTTACATGTCTTTTTTCTCTTACATTTTTCAGGGTTTTTTTTCCATGTTTCTTTTCTATACACAGGTTTATATACTGCTCTTGTTAATGTTTGGAAAGACAGACATTTTTACCTTCTCTTTGTGTGTATAYATATACATACACACATTCATTTTTCAAATAAAAATATTTTTGCTTATATTCCTATTACTATGCTATTTTTATATCTGTTTCCAATGCTTAGGTTGTACAGAAGACTTCGGGAAGCTGGCTGAGGTGTCTTGATCCTAGTTGTCAGGCGCCATGGTAGTGCTAGCATAAATAACAGCAGTATCATGTTCGCTTTCCAAGTCTTCCTTGCTGGGATGAATTTAGCAGTCATTGCATCTGCGTTAGGCAATGATCTTTCTGCTTAATGTTGAGAGGCGTTATTTACTTGCAACACAATGAAATCAGTTATAATGTCTGCTTAGAACTCTGCAGGAGTAGACTTTTGTTTGTTTAACAATAATTTGTGTCTCTGTTATGTGACAGTTTTATTTTTTTTCCCAGCAATATCTCTTTGATCTGCTGCTCTCAGGCTTTAAAATTTAATTTTAAAAACTTCCCCTAGTCTAGGTCAGTGYTTACAATATGCTTTTATTCTGTTGTAATTTTGTAAATAACATATTAAAAGAAAATAACTGAATTTTATACAGAAATGTGCCTATAGAACTTACCAGATTATGGGACATGCAAAAAAGAGCAAAGCTATCATTTAAGTTATAACCTAAATCTTACCAGTTTAAGAGTTGTGCTCATGCCAGAGAATCCAAGTCTGAGCTGTCACTGATATCTTTCTAAAGTCTGTATAGCCAACAAAGTTCTACATTAGTGATCTATATTGGCACTAATGACATCTTAAAGRGGTTGTCTCACTTGATGCTTTCTTTTTGACCTGATCAATATTGTTCATTTAGGATAAAAAATGTAACAGAATTATTAAGAGAGACAGATACACCAGTTTAGTAAAACAGCTTTTAAACTTGCTAGGGAACTTTTCTAAGAGACATGGCTGAGAATTAAATATGGATCTCTCACATCTTGTATGGACAGTTTAACTTCCCCAACTATTAGGTAAGTTACTTACCTTCTTGTGTCTGCTTTAGAAACAAGTGACTACAACTGCTGAATGGTGTCTGTAGATGCAACCCTTCTGAACTAAACTAGGTATGTTGGTGCATTTTGATCAGTTGATAAAGTCCCTTGGATTTTTATCCCTCCTTTTCTTGCTGCCCAGCCATTTCCTTAACATGGACTTGCTTTCACCTCTCGCAGTGCTAGAGCAAGCGCTGTCTTCACCCTCCAGTCAACTGGAGTTGTTCTAGCAACAACTTTATGTTTGCGTCAGCCGATTTCTTGTGTTGTGGGATGATGTTGACCAAGATCGGGTGGTCTGAAAATGTATTCTTGCAGTCTCATTTCCTTTGTACTTTCCAGCTGTGGTTTGGTAGTTTTTAATGACTCTTGATAATCASTAATTCCAGAACAGGTCATTAAGATAGAGAATTAAAATAGGGATCTTTGGACAGCAGAAATCGATGGGCAGGTGACTGCAAGTGACTGTTACCTTTCACCTCAGAATATAGTTACAGTAATTTATTAATCCCTAAGCCCTTCTGCCCTGTACATCACAGGTGAAGTGATTCCCAGGGGCTCTGATCAAGTTGGGTTTCTCCTTTCTGTTTGCTCAAAGGCCAGATGATGCAAACAGTGAATCTTTGCATATGTAGCTATGCAAGTTTTAATCTGTGTTGTCCATGATTGAGTTTTTATGTCATGTCTTTTTCACCTAAGGAAGTTGCAACAATTAAACTTTCAGCAAAGTGTTGATAAATAGTTGGATAGCGCCTGGAAGAGGAAGCATTTAGGCACTAGTTTATGGTGTTAAGGCATAATGGAAAACTTCTTGTAAGGAAAGAAAGGAAAGCATTTTTCAGGAAGGAAAATGCTCTGTTTCTCTCTGCAACTAAGTTAACAAAATCTTGTCAGTTTGTCAGGTACAAGAATAAAAGTTACATATGTCTGAATAGGAAACAAGCTATTGGCTATTTACTTAACCAATAAATCACTTCCATGTTAACAACTTGTGTTTTTGGAAATGTATTTTTATRTTATTTCAAAAAGAAAAAAAAAATTTAGAGGCATTTGCAAGAAGATGATACAAGGAAATAAAATGAAGAAGCTGCACAAAGGGAAATGATTTTACTCTTTCAGAGCTTGGATTTTTCCTGTTTTATTGCTAATTGCCCATCTAAAAGGTAAAATAGTATCATTGGTTGCTATTTTTCTGATGAGTTGTGAAAATGAGCTTCTATGAAGGGAAAGGTAARGCTGATCTTTAACTCCACATTTACTCCACAGCATTGCAACGACAGCCATCTTAATGTGACAAAAGAAAAAATTAGAGCTGTTCTACGGAATTGCAAACTGTTCTGCAGAGTAGAGCTGGGGGAGAGGGCTCTCACTTCGCATTGTGCAGAGCTGAACCACATTTTAATCTCTTATGCAAAGATTTTCATGACAAGATTATGGAAATCACTGGCTCATCCACTTGTCCAAGGCTGGATCATAGAAATTACAAATGAAACTCTCAAGGAACTTCACTAGCTATGATTATAATCATGAAAGCATCACTTGTGAGAGTAGCCCTAATACAAGCAAGTAAACCTTTTTTTATTTTTTCTAATCCACCAGAGCACCCTAATCCCATTGTATGTAGCAGCACTATATGGATTAAAAGATCAGAAAAATGATGAAATGTATGAAATCTCTCATACCTTTGTTTCCCAAACAAGACTATATATGTCAAACTAATATCTTTGGAGAGAAATGCRTATCTCCTATTTTTAATCTGATCAGCATAACTAAAATAAAACTTACTTAGAGCATTGCCTGCTCTGCAGGGAGGAAGGGTATTCAGGAAAAGGTGTCCTGCAATTTTCTTTGCAACTAGAAAAGCTTTGAAGTAGCAAATAYATATGTAGCTAATGAGGAAAAGGGTGGAATTAAAAAAAATCAGTGMTCATGCGCAGATTTGTTCACAGAAGTGTTCAGGAAATGCACTCTCCAGATTGAAAGCGGGGGTGGAGGGGACAGATGTCACTGGTGCTTATCCTATAGTAACTTTATATTTTCATACTCAAAAATTATCCTGATTTGATAGCAGGCTATMAAATTAAACCACTTTGTAAAACAGTCTTGAGGCAGAAATCTTCTGCAATGCTATAAAGTATATTTTTCTCAGTTAAGGGAAATGTTTGCRTTACATTTTTGCAGTCCAAAGAAGGAAGAATGCCGTTTTATTATGCCTTCATGAGGAATTAAAGACAGATCTTTTTTTTGTGGGGGTGTCAGAAATATCAAGGCAAGGTTGTCTTTCTCAAGGGTGTAAATGTCTTTTTCCCGATCTTACTCTGTGGAAGATCAGCATATCTAGACGGTGCAATCTGCACGGAGGCCTTTGTGTTGGCTTTTGTCTTCTYGAAGAGCCTTGGCCCACTTGCACAAAGTTGAGTTGATTTGCTGCTGGCTTCATTTTCCAAGAGCGAGAGGCAGTTACACTATTCTTCCTTCAGTGTTTCTGGAGGGCTGCTTATGGTGCTCATTTTCACCYGTTCCACTTTGTTCCTTCTCCTCCACTTCCTGCAGTTTTACCTTGACTCCGTTCACTTCTCCAGCTCTCATCCAGGGACCAGTGCTCTTGAGGACTGATGGAGATTTCTTTCTTTCCTGAGTAGATGCACACAGTCTCACTAGCTTGAGTCCAGGAATCAAAACTGATGGAAGTCACTGAAAGCCTTGCAGATCTTTGTAACATCTTGTWTTTCATCCGCTTTCCAAAGGACACATCCTTTCCAGTGGAGTGACGATTACATTTCATTGCAATACACAGCAACTTCAGAATGAGTTTGTATTACATTGAAAGACTCCTGGGAAGCTGTTGCAGGTGACCTGYGTCCTGATGGCTGCGCTACATGGAGCAATAGCAAAATGCTGGAGCTCAGTATTGCTGCRGGATGGCAGCACCTTCTCGTAGGGTCTCAAGTGCATCGTAGTAGCAGAGYTGTAGTCAGCTGCGGAGTCAGCACCCGTGCTATGAAGCTTCAGAGACATCTGATTTCTCTCTGAGCTCTGTTGCAGAGTTATTAGCTGTGACAGAGCTTCTATGTTAACTCGTTTGATTTCTCTGTTAACTGTACTCTGAAATTACTGTTGGTTGAATGTCAGAAATATGTTGGTGTCTAGCTATTAGGACAGAAGTTGGAGATGAAAGGATTAGTTAGCTCTAAACCTGCCTTTGTAGATTTATTAGAATTAAAAGAGCTGGAAGATGGTCAGGGAAGAGCCTTGARTTTTAGAGTTCTACAGACTTTAAAAGATAAGTCCCACACTGCTGAATTTATATTATTGGTGTCAAAAAGTGTGTCAGGAATCCCAATATTTTTAGTAGCCTGGAAATGTTTATGTGTACATAATCTGTATACAAATGCTGCTGATTTCATGTGTCTTCAATAATGTTTACAGTCACAGCTCCTCACCTGCTTTTCCTGGAGGCTGAAAAGATCTGTGGGTAGGGCCAGGTCTTTCATTAAGCCCATTGCTTTCTTCAAAAGCAAAGCAGTTGCTTTTGTGTAATGCATTCAGACCACACCTTAGGCACAATCTCAGTTGTTATCATTTACATGAAGATARTTATTTACTCTTTAAAATCATCTTTACCTGGCTTGGAAGTCAGGAGTATTTCATACAGGTATGCAACTTACTTGAATTTCTGTGAAACAGAGTAYTTTTATAGGATTAGTAACAAACAGGCATTTCAGACCATGTAGAAGTATTCCTTTTTCAGAAATTTCAACTAATTTTTCAAGAAAATAATAATTCTTCTTTTGACAATAGTTTCTAAGTCGTCTCTTATGTTGTGGAGTTCAGTTCCTGAAGCACTTGGCGGATGGGCTGTGCAACCTAAATCTGACATTTAATGGATGGATAGTTGTGTGGGGTTTTTGGGTTTTTTTTTGAGGTGGGGCTATAGGAAGGGGCTATAGGGCTATATATGTTTTTAAAGACAGGTSAATATCTAAGTATTAGAGACAGATTTAGTCTGTCAATGCATTTATTTTAAGTATCTTCCTTTAAGTATCTTCCTAGCCCTTGGGAGCTCCTGAAGGTTCAGCCCATTCTTAAACAGTTTTGTTCAAAAYCACACCCCCACCCCTCCCTTTTCTGCTATAACTGCAGAGCCTGATGGTAAAAGGTTAGGATTTCTGCTTTGTAGTTTTGTGTATGTGAGATAGTTGCTTTCTGATGTGATACCACTTGTAGGGTAATGCAACACAGTATTTTGTACTTCTCTTGCATATGGCAGCTATGCTGTATCTGCTAGGGCACTTCTTTAGCTTTGATTAAATGACAATTCTTTTTCAGATTATCAGGTGCTTTCTGTAGGATATTGTACTCAAGAATTTGAAAAAAAAAATAGATATCTCTTTGTCTTGATTGTTTATTATGTGTAATGTGTTGTTCATGTGTAGATTCTTGGGTTGCTTATGTAATGCTGCTGTCTGTTGATTATTTTTATATTGATTTTCCTTTTAAAATATTTTTGTTCCTGAGTGGTTTATGCTTTGTTGAGGCGTCCAGCAATTTGTGGACTTATATTCACATAGGAGAAAACTGAATGGCATTCAGTGCTCCAACAAAAAGAATTCCATATTGTCCAGTATTGGACCTTAAAAGATAGTATAACTAAATTTAGTACCTGGTCAAACTCTGAGTAACTGCTAATGGTGTTCTGTCAGGGTGAATCAGAAACTCAATACTAGACAAAGCAGTAGGTGTTAGGCATTGTTAACATTGCCAAAAGAAGTGATAGAAGAAAGGGGAAAGTACAGCACTGCGAGTTACCCATTTAATTGACACCACCTCAAGCTGACCTTTATGTTTCTAAAGCGTAATGTATATCTTGTATACACATCAAGAAGAGAAATAATGAAATTGGAAGCCTGGACTCATCAATGGAAAGTATGTAATCCATTTTGCATTGACACATAATTCTTTGAGATTCTGGAAGCCATCCAAAATGCATTTTAGTATGTTCAGACAAATGGCTGACACTTTAATGATCAGCTACTTAAGTTCAGCAATTTCAAACACAGGGTCTGCTTGTACCAAATGTAATTTCATGTTTAAAAAGGACTTTACCTTCAGCTCTATGTGCAATATCTGAAAACTTAATTTGACTTTCTAGAAGGAGTGTCTGCTTACAGATCTATCTACATGCACATCTGAYGATATTAGCAGTGTCATAAAGGTTGGTCAGCTTGATCAAATTCATTTATCCTTTTATATTAATGTACATAGTGACATGTGCATTATCTTATTAAAGTTTTACTTTATAAAAAGCAAGCTGGGTATAAAATATTCTGTCTGCCATAACATATTGAAAGACACATGGTGTATATACCCAAATCATATATCATATCTCTCTTTTCTAATTAATAAACATTGTGGCAAAATTTTGCTGTAGGCATRGTTTGACTTTTAGTGCATATGTTTTTAAAAGTATGTTCCAAATGCTAGTCTGTCTTGTTGTATCATTATTTCACAATGTAGTAATCACAGTAGATTTAGTAGGTGTGCTGCATACTGAAAAAGATCATTTTGGTCAACATAATTCACTTAAATACAAAAAAAAARRAAAAAAAAAGAAAGAAACATTAGCTGTGTTTAACACTCTCAGCATTACATAACACTTAATCAATGCTATATTGTTCTCCAGTGGTGATATACAAAATAATACCCACAGCAGGATGAGGTGCAGTTCACAGAATTTCASAGTGCTTTTAACAAGAATAAAGTTAAACCTTGATTAATTGCAACATTGGCATAGAGTACTTTGGATTATCTTGGAAAAAAACATTTCCTGCATATGCTCTCTCAATACAAGATCACCACAATTACAGCTGAAAAAAGGCCTCAGAAAAAAACACCTGTATTTATATCAAGGAAAACAATATGTTAAATTGCCCTTTCCCATGCTCATACTTTCTCCATGCCCATCCCAGCTATTTCAGTGAATCATTTAATGTGAAGGAAAACAATATGTTAAATTGCCCTTTCTCCATGCCCATCCCAGCTTTTTCAGTGAATCATTTAATGTGAAGGACATTTACAGAGAGAAGAACTTCAAAAACACTTCTAGAAAATCCTTAAAGCAGGTCATTATCAGACTCAAAAGAATAGTAATTAGTTGGAGGGGAGGGGAAGGGTTTACGGGTTCCTTGGACCTGTCAAGTTATAGATGACCTAGTTTGTGTCTCATCAGTAAAAGCCTCTAGATACTAGTTTAAATAACCTAATAACTTACATGTGCTAGCTAAAACATTGAGATAGAAAAACCAACACATTTTTTTACAAACACATTTGGACCAAACAACATGGCTGAACGGTGCAAGCTTTGTGCTGGCACAGGCAGTTTCAGTAGGGGTACCCCCTGAATCTGCTTTCCGAATAAAGGSCAGTGAGAGGCATTGTCCTCAGAGATCAGTGGGATGACACTGGATTTTCTCTCTGGGCCTGCAGGAAAAGCCTGGGCTAGGCCTGTAGTGGGTATCGACTTGGTTGCTCACCTGGACTGCAGCTGGGTGTGCTCTGAGCAGGGCAGTGCACATRGGCACCTCCAGGAGACCTAAATTACCCTCTGATTCTGTCACCACCAGCACTYGCCCCCAGCAAAATTTCATCAGTGAATTTGCCTCGTTCTTCTGAGTTTGCCCCTTTTTTGCTCAGTTCCTGTCATATTAACTCATGTCAGAAATTAACATTCCTGCAGAGCTGCTCTGCTGATGGTACGGACATATCTACTTCTGTGTGGAAGCTGATTTTAGTCTTTGTGCAAAGGGTGCATGTGGAAAAGGTTTTCTAGGCARRYTTCCCRYGACCACAGATCTTGTTCAGCTACCRGCRCCTTTGCGCAGACGCGCGGTCTCCGTGGCCTCCTATGTGTAGCGCTGTGTCCGCTACMCTCCACCTGGGTGTGAGCTACACCCTCACTCCCAGAACAGTCCCTCCTGAGGAGCTTTCATGAAGAAAACTTGAAAATGAGGTCAGAAAAATAGAAAACTCTTCATTTATAATTGGMATGCTAGTGTTGTGCTTTTGCCAAAACAATGTTCGTTTGTGTTTTTCCTGCTGTCGGTGGGGGGAGAAAAATTGCAACGAGAGGTTTACTTGAACTGCCCAAAGGGAATTATAAGCAAACCAAAGGTTATTCTTTCTTGCTTGTGGCGAATGTAGGCAGTTAAGTCTGCAGTTGCGTCCCAGTTGCGCTCCACAATTAATATTGCTCCTCTGTTTGCATATGAAGCTACCTGAGCTCTCCACTGTCAACACTTTAAGAAGCCATCGAGAAATTGTATACGCCATAGGATGCAATGTGATGCCTCACTGAATACATCAAGCAGATCACAGGCTGAAGAGCAGGATGGTGCTTAATTACTTAATTATCACCTTTTTTTTGTTCCCTGGGACCCTGTTACCATTCCACATTGCTAAAGAAATGTTTGGGGACAGACTGTATTAAAAAAAAGTGCAGATGCTGTTTTATGTTAGTATCGTAACTTTTGTTTTCTCACCTACATAATGAGGTTTTTTTTTTTACAAATACTTTTTTTCATGTTTTTTTCATTTCTTTTTTTTTTTTTTAGCTTGTCACATTCTTTTTTATTATTATATGTACAGCTTTATTTTTTAAAAAGGGACTTGGCCAGCCAACAGGTGTTGATAAGGTACATGAAGAATTTTGTGCATTGTTCCAAGCTGATGTGGATTAGTCCAGAGTAGAGTTTTCCTGATGAAGAGAGATTAAAATAGCAAAAAACCTCATGACTATACAGAGAGGGCTTCAATGTCCCAGAGTTGAGCTGCACACTCTTGAAGAGCAGGAATGCTTCTGTTTTGGGAAATAAGACTAAGAGAATGAAGTCATTTTAGGCGTACTTCTAAAAAAGCAGCATACAGCATATATATACAGAAAAAAAATGTTCAGAACAATAGGAGAACAGATGAAAAAAGCTAGTATGTGAGGAATTCGCTGAGGAAAGCCTCTCACTGGAAATAAAAGAAGTCAGATGGCAGTTTTGAAACAGGAACATTTTAAAGGTGCAGTCCTGGAAACCAGACAGGAATTTACTTGGGTCTTCTGATAACCTGAAAATCAAAATAGAATGAAACAAGAGTATGGAAGGAGATGCTGCTAAGAATGAGTATAAAATAACACAAGTGTGTATGATCAACCTAAAGAATGATAACATTCTAGAAACACTCCAAAATTACATCTGAAAAGATGAAGGAAGCCATAAATCTGTTGCTTAACCAAGCTGATAAATGAATAAGGAGTGAAATAAATGAGGCTTAAATGTTGAATGCCCTTCCTCTTTATGTTCTCAGTTGCTTTGAGCATATATTCCCAAATAGTCACTATTACCTGTTAGGGTAATGAACATTAAGAYAGGAAAATAATAGGTCAGAAGTATTTAAATGAGCTACACGTATCTGAGTCAGGATACCACGATGAAAGCAGTAGTAGGCTGGCTACAGAGTTATTTGAAAAGGGTGGGTACCTCTACAAATTAATAGTCAGTATTTGAAAGTGAACATAGAGTAAATAGGCCATAGATGAATGAGGGTAATTCAGTGTATTTACAGGAGGAGAGGAAAGAAGACCTAAAATTTTGACCCAAGTAGACATGTTAACAAGGAAAATTTGTGATAACTTACTAAGCAGCCTAAAAGCCTCTGAAGAAACTTCAAATAATAATAGTATTGAAGGTGAACAGAAACAGCTGGAGTGATTTGCCACAAGCATTACATAAAAGCCTTCTAATTTCTTTCTTGGCAAGTTACTAAATGTAATGGCCCTAACAGGGAGTCGAGTTGTGGAATACAGTATAATATTCTCATAAGCGAGAAACAGAACTAATGTCTGTGCTAAAAGTTGAATGCACAACAGGTGGAAAACTATGTTTCCTGAGCAGTTCCTGCAGTATAAATAGGCCAACATATCAAGTTGGAAGGGAAGATCATCAATAAAAAATGCCATTTCCATCAATAACTGGGAAATTTTATTCTAAAATAAGATGATATGGATTTTCTGCAATGACCTTGGACAAGTGACATAAACCTCTTCTGCTTCCCTTTTATATAATGTAGGATAGTAGAGAAATCTGCTTACTGAAGTTTTATTTACTTTTTTCGGTGAGGGGGTCTAGAAATGCAAAGGACAGTAGCTCTATGTTCTTTATGTAGGGTTATGCTTATTTCCCGAAAAAGCAAGAAACTTAATGTTGTTGATGGTTGTTTGTTTATTTTGGTACTTCCATTCTTGTTTGAACTTGTTGGTATCCGTACTTGAATTTCAGTAGGTAGGAAATCCAAGTCCTGCCCTGGACTGCAGAGGTTAGTAGTAAATCAGTCTGTGTGTTCAGCATGCAGTAGTCTTAGAATTTGTAGATTATGTCATATATTCGTAGCCCAGGTGGTATTTGAATTGATCTGTATATTAAAAGCTCCTGCAGCCTTGGCGCAATGTTGGTGCCTCGTATATCTCAAATATCTCTTCAAGTGCTAGTGTGGGACTTTAAAGTGTAGTACCTTGCAGAGTTACTGTTTAAAATTAGTAGTGCTCACTAAATATGAGACATTGCATCAGGCRATAGAAAACATGTTTTTTTCCATGAACTGTAGAAATGAAAGCCCATTTTCCCATGATCCCTGTATTTTGCCACAGTTATTCCTGTCCTTCCTGTGCTTCCTTTGAAGTTTATCTTTCTGTAATGCTTCCAGTTCCCCAACTGCCCTCTTCAGCCAGGGCCCCAGCTCAACCGCTTGTCAAGTTTAATTATCTGTTAGAAGAGCATGTTCTTCCTGGTTAATAAGTATTTGTGTGTCTGTACTGGTCAGTCACCAGATCAGTGTGAACAGAGAGGTAAATGTTGACACCACGCTTGCCTTTTCATGTGGGAAATGTTTAATGTGGATGCTCTCACCACTTTTCACTTTTTAAAACTCCTACCAATTTTTCATGGAGCTTGTAGAAACTTAGTCTCTTTGATACCTCTGTCCTTCTCTCTAACTGGGTTAAATTAGGCCAATAAATCAAAACCTGCTAAGGAAAGTAAGAACRGAATGCAAATGTGAAACAAGTTTTGGGGAAACTACTTATAAAAATATAACAAGTGTCAATCCTGCCGCTTTGTTTTAAAAACAGAGGCTAAAAATTGAGGGAAGTAGCAGCATTGTTTCAGTTTACAAATTAGAAATCGGTCGGTTAAACATACTACAGTCTGTGGTTAAAGTCTAAGGTAAAGATGAGACCTAAACCCACAGGAGAGGTATGTGTGATAAATTTTAGGGCACACAAATGTGGACAAAAGCTTATTTTTCTTGGTAATGAGAAACCTCCTCCTAATGGGGAACCTGGAGCTGGGGTCATGTCTTGGTGCAGTTAAGACAAAGAGTTAGTTAGTGTGAAGGAGATGTGCAGAAGAAAGGTACCGGTCCATCAAATGAGTAAAATGTAAGGAAATGTTCTTGCCTTCATCAAAAGTAGTTTTTCTCCACACATGTATGTTTAATGTCTTCTGAAGAGGTRGGCTGAGAAGAAAGCAACAGAACAGGGAACAGTTGAAAGATTACCCTGATGCAGGCAAAACTGTTCTCTATTCTTTCCACTGCACTGTATAATCTATTTTTTATGCTGCCTCTGCCAAGTCTTAGTAAGAAATATTTTATTATAGTAGACCTTTATTGAACTGGTCRTCAGGGATACATTATTGGCCTAACCATCCCAGATTAACTCTGAAAACTTTCTGAACTCCCTAGCTTGTATCTTCATCTTGAATTAAACAGGGTACGCAGAACTCTTTAAGACATTTATAAATTTATGATTTGGAAATGTAAACCTTATCTACCGCTAATCCAGATTTGATCTGAGAGTCACGTAAGTTAGGAAGAACAATTTTAGGAATGGAGAAAAATTATATATTAAAAAAGTMAAGAGTTTTTTTTTCCTTTTTAATTCCTATTTTATCTCAAGTTTTGATTACAAAAGCTCRTGAGCCTTAGTATAATCCTCTACTAAAGAACTGAAACTTAAACCTACTTGCCAGTTTAAGTATTTGATATGAGCTCTCACTCACTTTATAATATTAATCTGCTGTGATGAGATGGCTACATTTATGCAGGTGTAATGCTTTCTTCCCRTCTTTCCCCTCCTTCCCCTTCTCCTGGTTTCTGTGAAAATCAGTTCTGTGGTTTCTGAAAATCATGAGTGTGCTGCCAGCTGGCAAGTTTTTATGGATACTAGTAATTGGATTCCTCACAACCCCCACAGAGACTCACAGTTTGGGGAAGTTAGCTGGGCATTTACTTTCTCCTTTCTGGTGGATGAAGTGGGTAGTCTTGCTCGTTAGGAGAAATTGATGTCAACTCTTCTTTGTGCCTCCCTTGTAGAAGCAGTAAAGTCAGCGGGGTATTGMTGGGTGCAGTTGTCACCTAACCAAATAGGTTAACAGCATGGCAAGCCAAAAATGTATTTTCAAGGTTATATGAACAAGTGTCAGTCACACTTTGTTCAGCCATAAAAATGGACTAAAGACTTAAGAACCCCATTGCTGGTTCCTGGGACATGATATCCGGTAACCAACCATTCTGGAGTGGTGTCAGGGCTAAGGTTCTGACTGATTTCCTGGTAGGATGGGATYTTTACTGAAATGGCTTTATTTTAAAACCCGTTTCAAGTCTCACTTCTTAATAAAGAGATGGTTAGTACATTTTTTTTGTGCTTAGAAGAGAAAGTCTTTGCTGTTCTTTGATCGCTTAAAATGCTAAGGTCTCAAAAAGGTGCATGTTTRCAAATATTTTGAATGTGAATACAACCTGTCTTATAATTGCCAATATGATTTTATGTAAATGCTAAAGTATGATATTACAAAGTATAAAGCACTCGGACAAGTGCAGTTATTAAAATTGAAAAGTATTTGRCCAACATGAGTTCCTAATTAATATAACTTAGGAGATATTAACTTGGGATTTGTTAACCAGGATTGCATAACCCTCTCTGTACAAATCAGAAGAAATACTTCTTTAAAACCACTGAAAAGACATTATTATTTTATATATATATATTATATATATATATATGCTTGCTTATAACTTCAAAGGCTTTGTAGAGGGAGCAGACAAACACAAAACATTCCTTGGATAAATATTAGAAAATTTTCTTCGGTTCCCTGTCACTAGAACTACTTATTAGATGTTACAGTTACCCATGCTAGAGGAAATCAGAAGGCCTCGAGGAATTTTTTTCCCCCTGTATGCTCTGTCTTAGTTTTCCTTAGCACAGATAAGATTAACTAAAGTTGAATATTTCCTTAATCGGCACTGAATTCTTTCTGAGCAAATAGTAATCGTCTAAGAGGTTGTCGCAGCTGAAAATGCCCCATAAAAGAAGACATTTTTTAGGGAGAAATTAACAGTTGASATAGCTTTGATTTAGTCCTTCTGTCTATTTTGAAGTGAAACTAAAACTAAAGTTATCAAAAGTCATAGTTATAACACAAACAACTGTTTGTAACTGTASTGTGCATTAAGAATTATTTAGCTTTAGTATAAATTTATGTGTAAGCAAATGGATGTTATAGAATAATTAGTAGCAGTCTGAAGTCTTCTTTCCACATAACTTTTCCTTGGAACAAGCCTTTTCTAAATGATGTTATTTTTATGTGCAAGTCCATTAGTTTTATCATTCAGGTAACAGCAACATCTGCTTCTGTGTGCAAGTAGGAGGTTAATGTGTCGCCTTATGTCTGTCTTTAGAGATAGATGGAGCTTTCTCTAGATTTGGCAGTCAATGTCAGTAATTAGAAAAAAAAATCCATTTTGGTAATATATAATAAAACTGAGTTAAACTTTGTGTAGCTAGATGTTGTACTATCTATGTAAAATGTAGATATTTTATGAATTCATGAGAATTCAATTGTGTTGTAGATGAAACTTCTGAAATTCAGATTTGCAACAGTGGAACAATTGGCMTCCTATGGAAAGGGAGTTTCCATACTGCAGTTTTCACCTCATTGAATAGTGAGTGATACAACTTGGCCTTAATGGTAGCATGAGGGCTTACATTTTTACAAAGAAATAGAAACATTTTTATCCTGAATAGTCTTTAATTAAACAACTGTGTGATTACAGAGGTCAATGCAGAAAATACCTAACTAAATACAAAGAAAACTAATGTTACCCAAAACTTCATTAGAATTAATGCATTTTTGTATTTGTGATACAGTCAGTGACTTCATAACACAATGGTGATAAGAGTGCACTTTTCATTCTGAACATACTAAACTAAAGGTCCATTCCAGACTCCTGCCTGCTATGAAAATTAAAGTTCATAGGTATTATTCTTGTACATGAGTGAGCTACTGTGAAGCACTCAATAGGACTCTTGAGGGAAAACTGTAAGTGGCTGTTGCTTTAGTCAAAAGTGCCAGAGAACACTGAAGATGGTGTTTGTGCCATGAGACAATGGAATAACTATAAATGAGGAATAAGGCCATGTATTCAGTTCATTCTCTGACTTGCCAATGAGCAAACTATTTTTTGTATACAAAAAGGCATAGCTGTATACATTGAAAAACAGTAAGAAATACCAAATTTAGGAAGGGAATGTATTTGTTGTTCCTCAACAAACATTTATAGAAAGGACCCCTCATAAAGGCCAAGCTGCATAACAGGTTTTTTTATCAGTAATTTGTAAGTAAGAATACAGTAAGTCTGAAAATGCATTGCAAATGCAGAAAAGGTAAGTCTGGCAACAAATTTAAGTACCATCGAGACACTCAAGCTTAGCTCAGCCCTGCAGTGACACCAGGAGGAAAAGTTAACTTACATCTTTTCTCCATGATCGAATCTTGGTTGCTAAAATGTTTTCATCCTATCTTTTCAGCAAAAAGAAGGATAATGTTTGATTTAAAATATAATAATTATATATGGTCCTAAATAATTACGAGAATCCTGAGTTGAGGAAGAAGAGGAGGTTTTTTTTTTTGGTTTTTTTTTTTTTAATAGCAGGGTTGGAAAGTTGCCAGTTCTCATGCCTCTGCATTATGTAAATTATGCTGTGCCAGAGTTGTGCTTCCTAACCTGAGTATCTGTGCTCTTTAGACTTCAAACGAACACTCACTCTACAGGGATAGTCAGAAGGTGTGGGGATTTTGAAGGGTGTGATGTTGAGATAGCATTAATATGTCAGTTCCTGAGAAGCAGGAGTAGTAGCTAGATGATTTTATTCCAAGGTGCCTTGKTTGGTTGGTTGTTTTTTTGTTTCTGGACATCCATTCTCCATTTATCCTCATTTCTAACAGCCTAAGTAGAGGTTCCCTATGTCTTCCAAGAGCTGCCTAGCCTGTGTAATGGGATAGAACAGCTCTTCTAAAATGTAACCTATGACTGATTTTACCCTAGTTCCAAGCTAGACTCAGCTTGCATTTTCCCACACTTCTAACTGCTCCTGTAAAAATAAATTGGTAAAAGCAAGTAAATTTAGGTCAGTTTGCCCATCCTGATCTCCAAGCTAGTCAGGCTAGTGCTTGGACTTTACCGTCTGGATGAGATGAAGAAGTGCAGTGAGCAAAGCTAGATGTTACACACACTTCACTGAAATGTCTCACTCTGTCTCTGAGAAGCTTCGCAAAAACATTGAACAAGAAAGTCAACAGAGTGGAACGCTCAAAAAATCTGCTCACGAGAGCCCTCGGGGCAGAGGAGCAATTGTCCGACATGGCMCTCGGAGACCTTGCGGGGAGGAGAGACAGGAGTCACTGCTCTGATGTTTGGCTCTCCCTGCCAGGTTCTGCAGATGAGTCAACAAAACTTAATGGTTCGTGTTAACAAAGGTTGCTGACAAATGGACAATAATCAGCGTGGAAACTTGACCTTTGTACTTTGCCAAGGGGCGATCAYGGACCAATTAAGCCAATGCAGTGTTTGTACCTTACCTAGGCTGTGAGCCAGATTGAAAAGGGTCGTGGAAGTCAAAGATGCCAGATGGCGTTACAGCTGTTTAACATAAACTTCMCAGTCACCTTCTTCACTAGGGGAAGTTGAGACAGAGGATGATGATTGATGACATGACCGATCCTGAGCTGACATCTCAAAGGCAGGTGTGCAACTGGTTATTGGAAAAATCCCGTGTTTCGCTTTTCCATGATAATATTTCATTTTATACTTGAAGAATATTTTCATGCTGCCTAATTCTACCATGCTTGTCAACACATGGTTAAAATGCCCCAAATTCTTGGAGTTGGTCTATAGGTTACTTAGCACAAGTGTTGTTTGTTTCTTTGTTTGTTTGTTTGTTTGTGGTTTTTTCCTCATCATTCAAATCTTGAATCAAAAATTGGCAGCTTCCTTTAAGATTTAGGTAATTTTATCAATCTAAGAGATATATGCTGGATAGTGTTTTACCTTCAGCTATTCAGGCAGATAAAATCTGCAACTACTTTTCTAGAGGTAGAAAACAAGCTGATTGGACATTAGATGTTATTAGTTTGCCAAATAAACTTATTCTTAGAATTTGTTTGATTTTTTAACATTTATTCACCAGGAATTTTTGAAAGAGAAATACATTTTCRGAAAAAAATAATATGTCACTTATTCTATTACTGTGGAAAGTAAACTTTTTGAAATAGTGCTCTTCTTCATTGTGAATTTTGGCTCAAGGATGGATCAACGAGTCCTAATGGATTAAATATTTTTGTAGATTGAGAGGGAATTAAAGTTTAAACTTTAGAGATCATTGTTTAAGTGCATCTTCTGCATGACCTTTAAGCATCTATCTAGCATCTAGCTGCAAACATATATTTTTGGAGCACATGAAGAAATCCAGCTTTATTTACCAACTGTACAAAGACATTTCCAGACCAGAACACCTTGAACAGCAGTGCACAGAATCAGTCTTGAATGCGGCTGTATAGCCTACCAAGCAGCTCTGGGATCATTTTTCCCRTTTCTTTGTTTAAAGAGCTGCTGAAATAAATACAAAGTGAGGTCTGAGGAGCAAGACTGAAAGAGGAAGTTTGGTTCTATAGCTGTAAAGCCTGGCTTCTTGTCACAACTCTGTGGATTACTTGTGAGTTTTGCAGTTAAATGGCAGTTAAAATGCACAAGTAGCATGGACTTGAAGCCAGGAGGTGTCTCTGACTGAATTTTAAGCCAGACTGATGGCCTAAAATAGTTAACTTTCTGAGTAAGAAAGATTTCCGAAATTCTTTGAATTATCRTCTGCTTCCTTGTGATTACTGCCTTGTGATTACTGCCCTGCCTATCTTTGCCAAAAGATATTGCCGTGTAATTAGACAATATCTTTTGGAAGGCTTCAGATGGATCTATTTTTTTATTTTTTTTTCCCAATGAATAGACAGGATAGAAATGGCAATACTACCAAATGCTTTAYCTACAGTTGTCTTCCCATGCTCGACTGAACACAGGTGCAGGTTTAATGAAATCACACACTTGATCACATTTTTAAAAGGTATTCTACTTGTTCCTARACCTGAATTTACAAAGATGATCAAGGAAAAAAAGGGAGATTGCCAAGTGAGAAAAGGAAGAAGAAAAGCCTGAAAAACATTCACTTTTTCATCTGGAGTGGTAGGGAGAAGGAAAGAAAAGCAGCAACTAGCACTGGCTGGTAAGTGGATTTTTTCACTTTAAGTCTTCCTTCTAGGCTTTACATTAAACTGTAACAATGTGAAGAACTACAGGTATGTTCTCCCTTTTCTTCAGTTACCAATGCCTTCCTTACAATAGTAGAAGTAAAAAGAATAATTCATCCTGAAGATGTATTTCCCTTTTAGTACGTTCCTTTTCTTTTACTTTCCTATGGATCTAAGAGGTATCAGAAAGGGGCAAGAGAGAAATGTGTGTGTGTGTAGAAGCTGTTCTGTTTTCAGCATTTCCCCTGTGTTCTTTTAAAAGAAGTATCACCATGGGCCTCTTTTTTTTGTGATGATCTTTTGTTGCATCGGTTGAGAGAGAAAGTAATCACTTGGGAATAGCTACTTTATACAAGTTCAAGAGACTTCCAAAAGAGACCAAAGTCACGCTCCGCTGTATAATGCAGCAATGCCAGAAAAGGTGGGTCATTCTCACTGCAAGCTGTAAGATGCATCAGGCCAAATTTAACCCTTGTTTAAATCCACTGGAGTCACTAGAGTTTTCACAAGGTGAAATCACACCATCATTAGTAGGCAAAAATATTAAGAGGTCTTTGAAATATGTGATAGATTCTGCTTATTATGTGCTATTGATTTGTCCAGCATTACTTGCTAACCCTCCTCCCTGGCTAAGTGCCAATTAGGTATATGTTTATTTTCACTATAAATAAATAAAAATATTAATTAAAATGTTATTATAAAYTGTTATAATTTATAGGATATCACTAGTACGGGACGTGTCTGCTTGTGAGTGGCCTAGTCTGGTGCTAATCTGGAATGTGACAGGGGTTTCTAGAACATACTCTATGGGATGAATAAAGAATCTCACAACACATACTATTACATATTTTTTCTTTGTAATGAAGCCTTTTTCTCTTCATTGCCATACTGAAGGTCTCCATAAAGGCTGCACAGAAGTTCAAGACAAGAAATAGCACCCCCCACCCCCTCACCCTACCCTCAAAAAAAAAAAAAAGGTCTGCATACATACATCAGAATGGAAATCCAGCAAAAAGATTTGGGGGGAGAGTACAGATTTTCAGAGCATGCAGAAATTGCTTAATTCGGATTTTGGCTGGAAGCAACAGGAATTTTATCACTAAATTTTAAGCAAGCAGGTTGCCTAACATAAAATGCTTCTGAAAATGAAAACATTTGTATATAAACTTCAAGATGTGGTTTTATGATATGATTCAAAAGTATTTACAGGAATATACCTACACGCTAATGAATAAAGCTAGACTTTCAGTGCMGAACATGTGTTTAAAAGAGATGATATGTGTTGTGGTGGCAGAAACAAAGGTAAGAATGTGCTTAGCAGGAAGGCTGAGGAGTCTGCCTTCCCCTGTAAGGAGTCCAGATGTTATAGGAGCTCCCGAACCTTCTCTTGTAGCTCCCTATAGTACTTTTCCCTTTCTCTCTTTACAGTTTTGTTTAGTTGTACTGTAGCTTATAAGAATTTTTGTCTCTTAACATAGGATGTTTTGAATCTTGTCACTGTAGGGAATTTTAAAGTACCATCTCACTTCATTTTCTTGATGATTATATCCACTATAGTTTCTTTAGTGTGTGGTGTTAGTAATCATCTGGATTTGCCATGTGAGCATTAATTATAATGGTTCAAATTTGTTTTCTGATTGAGTTTTTAGAAGGCTATTCAAATTTGTGATTGGCTATTTAAATAATATTTACACTTGTTACCATTTATCTTTTGGAGAAATTAAATGTATTTGAGGAAACAAAAATGGTGAGCAAGGAAAGTCAGTTCAAGTGTCAGCTTTTTTAGTTTTGAAATTAATAGTAGATACAAGAATCTGTTTTCTTCCTGTTGCAATGTTTTCTTCACTGACTTCATCAGTTTCTTAAAATCAAAAATAAAAATATACATACCCTCCCCTTACTGGAACTCATTCCCCACCTGTGATGAATTTAGTTAGGCTGATAAAATTTTCAGCAGTTCTTTAGATTTCTGCTATTGCTGTGCTGTAGTTTTTCCCAGCTCTGAAATGTTAACATATTCCCCAGGGCTTCTGAAAAACCATTAGCCTAAGACTTGTGGGCGTGTGTTGTAGGTAGGGGTCTCCAGCAGCAGCTTTAAGGGCTTGCAATTTTCAGCCGAGCTGGTTGCAGGGCATCCACGGTGACAGAAATGGAGCCAGTGCTACAATTTGCAGTGAGAACATTCCAAACTACTTGAGGGTTAGATGCGGTCTCTCCTGATCCCTGGCCTTCACTCTGAAGTATGCCATACTATTTTCGTTGTACAAGTGCACTACGAATTCACCTCMAAAAGCAGTATATTCAGGATGGGGCTTTGGTTGTTTTAACAAGTCATTCTTGGCATGCTCTTTTCTTTCCTCAAATCTGAGTATGTTTCTTGTTCTTGGAAAGTTACGTTCTGTTTTTGGACAAAGTTATTGTAATTTCCATCTTGGCACTTGTGGCTGTGYGGTTATCTGCAGTCCAAACTAGTGTCAGCGGTGCCCAGGTGATCTCAGACAGGGCAGACTGCTAATCCTCTCTCGTTTGTGCTGCCTTTCTTCCTGCCTCGGTGATTATAAGGTTTATTTCCATGGCTCAACAGCTGTCATTCAGAGAACTGAATCATTTCTCAGTATCGCAGCACTCATAGGTCTAACTATGGGGTTTTCCTTCTCTTTAAAAATGTGAGAAARTAAATGACAATTAAGTAATTTACTTTAAATCCACAAACTGCATTTGTTGCTTCTTAGTAAATACTTCTTAGTAAATGCTTCTTAGGAAATAATAAATAATGGAAAGTTTCTATTACATTATTAGTTTGTGTGAAATGCATTCCACTTGTTACTCTGTGCATGCACGTACCATGTAGGCCAGTTAGTGTGTGCTCAGAAACGTTCATTTTCTAGCAAGTTGCTCCTCTGGTCGCAGTTAGTCACTGCAGAGCACTCCGTGCTTCTCTGGGGCTGAGGTTGTTTACRGGGAGCAGTGGGAAAGCGCTAATCCTCCCTCAGAGCTCTCCATCTGCAGAAGCAGATGACTGTTCATTTCAGAAATTTGTCCTGATATAGGGCAAAGAGCACATCTGCTTAATCACCCAAATGGCCCATTTTTATAAATGGATGCTTTCTTTCGTAACCATAATGCACATATACAAATACAGACACAAACTCCACTGTAGTTTCACTGATTGATTTCATTATTTTAATGGGTGATAATCCACATTATGGAATAACATGGATCTTTCAGAGTAAAGCTTTTGCAAACCACTTTATTTTAGAACATGCTATTTGCAATGTTAAGAGAAAACAACAAAATAGTTACTATTTTTATGTGTACGTGCATGTGGATACAAATTTGTATCTATGTGTGTAGGCATATGTATGTCCTGGATACCTGAGCTGGTGAATATTTAGCAGCTGTGGTTTTGTAAATCGTATGCAACCCAAGAATTGTATATAGCAAATATTCTTTGCAACCCAAAGAAACATAGAATAAGAAAACGGTATAGGTAGAATCCTCTGTTGTTGCTGCCAGAAGCACTTTCCCAGGACCCCTGAATGTTGGTTCRGGGGCTCACGCTCAGCACCAGCCCCTTTCTACCTAAAAGAATGGACTGGGAGCAGTGGCACAAACTTCCCGCCTATGGACGCAGTTTTCTYGTTGATAAGTCAGTCTATAGCAGTGGGTAAGCAGTGGTAGAAGATGCTAAAATACAAATGGCATATATTTCTTATTTCTGGGAGATTTTCCATCTGTTGGACAGCTATTATGTTTCTACAGACTACTTACATTTTAGGGACTTCTTTTTTATGTTTGTAGCATAATTTCTCCCTTGGCAAGGTGGAACTTGGCATTAGGCCAAGGTAAGAGCCATTTAACCGTAACCGTGAGAGAGTGTACAAAACARTTTTGTGTACTGTGATTTTTTTCTTTTAAATGCTTCTAAGTTTTTACAGTTTTTAATATCTTCCATAAGGACTTAGCAAATATATTTGAGTGTGTAAGGGCTGATTTTGGTAGGCAGAGAGGAGAGTGGGGAAGAGAGAGGACATGAAACAAGTGTGTAAGAACTCATACATTAAATGTGTATGTCAAGTACCTCTGTTGACCTCTCAAGTGAAGCTCTTAATAATTAGCATAACTTCTCAGCTTACCCAATGGATGTTTTGTCAGGGATAATTTTTTTTGACTTAAAAGTTTCATTTTGAGAACCTGCCATTTTTCTTGCAGTAATAGTTTCATTAAATTTCTTGCATTAGAGGGGAAAAAATATCACTTATGAGCTTCTAATTGCGGACTCCTCAGTACCCATCTGCAAGACTGTGTGTGCAGGGCTTCCGGGATGCAGGACACTCAGTAACACTCAAAGAGGGGACATTACCAGCTGGATAACTGACAGTGGAGTGAGAGAGGACATGAAAAAGAAACAAGAGTAATCAAGGAGATGAGGGGAGCATATGTTGAGACACAAGACATCCAGTGCAAGTGTTTAAGCATTACCTGTGGATTCTGTCGGATATATCTGAAGGGGAATGTTTTATACAGTGATATTTTCAACTTTATGACTTAGTAATTACATAGTCTGACTGTCTCAGAAAAGTGAATTAAAATACAGTATTTAAACTATGAGTCCTTTCTCATCTGCCAGGTGTTAGGCATTTCACAGTAGCTTGAGGACTTCATTTATGTCTATTATATGGCTTTAAATATTGTACAGATGTGAAAACAATTACATCGTTTTAAATGTGCACATTCAATGAGGCATCTGCATTCTTCAGAAGCAGCATAATTGCATAAAGGAGGGATTTATGAATGAGTGCTGGGGTCTGTGATTTTAACATAAATGTCATAAATATTGTTAACTCTCTATTAAAGGGGACGTGGGCTAAATACAAYGAGCGTTAAGGAGAGGTGTAATTTCCAAGTGTTTTGCAGCAAAAATCTAATCACCGTGGAAAATAACACCCAAATCTCAGAAACATAAACTGAATGGCTTTCATTTGATCCCTCTGATTTGTTTTTCGAAGAGTGAAATCCCTTCTGCTTAAGGAAGAACAGTAACCAAAACAAAACCTTCCCCCCTGCCCAACCTCCTAACCCTCAGTCCCCAGTAGATGGCTTTAAATGGCACACTTTTTCAAAGGATAGAGCCAAATGCTTTTCTAACTTAGATATGATTTTCCATGGTGTAGTACTATGGCACAATTTATTGTCTGTTTGAAGAGAAATGAACACCTTCATAGAACTAATGAAAATAATGAAAATACATATGCACCTATCTGTCAAGAATAATTGACATTACAATCTTGCAATCTGTGAGCCTTTTGTTAGTCAGGAGCAAAGTAGCTGCTTGCTGCCTCCCACCTGAAGCAGGAGCCTGGCTGCATCTCCAGTTCCTTCTGAGCTGCTGGGGCGGAGCAGAGGTGCTTGCTCACGCTGTTAGATGGTTGTTTCACCTGGGAGGTGCTCCTTATTTCTGTATAATCCCTTCTCTTCTGCCTGTTCCATATTGCTTATTCACTGCTGATTTATACTGGAACAGAATATGCGGGAGGAGCACACACCTACCTGGGCTCAGCTGGGCAATTCCTCTGTGCTCTAACCTTTCCGTTTCAAGGTCAAGTCAACTGTGCTACTTTAAGCCATGAGCAGTGGTTTTAAGAGCTCTTGCTCTGAAAAAGTGAGATGTGTTCATACTGTCATATACAGCAAAGCAGCAGGTGTAGAAGAATTGCTGTTTGCAGGAACTCTTTATGATCCTCCAGGTGAGACTTTTTATGTGAATGTAGCTGTACAAGTGGAATTGCTTCGTAATTGCTGTATAGGTTAAATATGAATACAACATGGATGAGTTTGGGCCCAAGAGYTTCATTTTGTAATGCTATAGAAATACACTTAGTTGTGCTGGGCAGCACTGTTCAAACAGAAACATCTTTGTTGTGGAAATGATCTTTTGCCAGTATGACTCGTGTGACTTCATCAAGATGTTTTGATGGTACAATTATGCAGGGAGAGCCTTCTTCACTGAGATCAGGCCTTTCCAATGTAATCATTCCAAAATACATGATTTTAAGAGTTTGAAAACATCAATAACTTATCTCAGTTTCTTGTGGGTTACATTCTGCACTGAATGTAGTCAGAACATGTCTGTAAAAGTCTGAATTGTTCCCCATTTGTCCCTTAGCTGATTCAAGTTTAAAATTTGCTATAATTTGGTAAGTAAATAAACATTGACAGATACAGTTTATCTGAAATGCAAGCAGCAGAGCATGAGACAGTTTTTATGACTTAGAATCATAGAATGGTTAAGGTTGGAAGAGACCTCTAGAGATCATCTAGTCCAAACCCCTGCTTCAGCAGGGACTTGCATCACTGGCAAGCAGGATACAACCATGGATCAGGTTCCAGTTGAATCTATACCAAGAAAAACGGTTCAAGATTATTATATTCCCAAGTCTATTTGCTTATCTTTATCAGAGATAAAATTACAAAACTCCTGCCACATTTTTGATTTAAGTTAAAAATACTTTTAGCAAATTCAGTGTATCTTGAGATAGTTGTTCAACGCAGGAGGTAGTTGTTACTGCTATAAAATCCTTTTGAATGCATTTACACAGCTTAATTGTCCTTGAATTGTCCCTAACTTCTTCCACACCAACTGACAGGAGGTGGAAGGAAGAGGCAGTGAGACTCATGTAATTTTCATAGTAAATTAATGTTACCAAAATAAAAAGAAAACTGGCATAGAATTTGTCTTGAAATCACTTTCAGTAATGACACAAAAATATAATAGAATAGRTAAAGAATTTGGTTAGCCTTCATAAGGAACTTCCCCCTGTATTTCAGGATATTTAAAAATGGGTGCCTTTTTCCATGGACCTCTACTTCACAGATTAGTTAATTATAAATATCTATAAATTTAACTTTTAATGTTAATTAGATTCATACTTGGTATGTTGTTATTCTATACATAGTGCAGCAATGTTGAGTTTGATGGAGGTTCTTAAGCAATTTACTTGTTCATTTGCTCATTCATCAACCTACTATGGGGAAATGAGTCTTTTCCACCATTCGCTAACGAGTTGTTTGTATTTCCCTCTGAACTCTGCTGTCGGGGTTTGCAGCTCTGGTCTTCAGCTGGAATGTTTCTAATGAGCACTCCCTTCATTTCTTCATCCATTTCTTCTTGCTAGGTATAGTGAAATATGAGGATGGTTTCCTTCATCATCTTCATACCACAGCTTTCTACTAATGGCTAGYTGGGGGCATCTGTGGCTTAAACTTATTGGTGGAAGTCTACTGGCATTTCCATTTGAGGAAAAAAGATGCAGAATCCTGCACATAGATTCATTTTGCTCTAGTATACTCATTTACTTTTTTTTTTTTTCCCCGATAGCCTTCTTATTAGTCTTCCATCATTCTTTTGCTGGCATTTTAGTGATGTTAAAGAACAAAGAATACAAAGCAGCCAATGCAACTGTGATTTTAATTAAACTATTGAAC
The DNA here is from genome assembly GCA_003342815.1 of Eudromia elegans. Taxonomy (NCBI): domain Eukaryota; kingdom Metazoa; phylum Chordata; class Aves; order Tinamiformes; family Tinamidae; genus Eudromia; species Eudromia elegans. Next base: position 1,186,218 of record PTEX01000116.1, on the reverse strand, counting down.
CATAATATTTCATTCTGTATATTACCTAACTTGCATTATCTCACATTTCATTGATTAATTATATTTAAATGCAAATTTTGATTCCACACAGCCTACATTCTTTTTAATCAAGATAGGCTTGTATTAAAATAGAGCATTGTATTTCTGCTTCAGTGGTCAGAATATAGTATTTACTTAATCTAGATTATTTTTAACATACTACTTGGACCAAAGAATAAGTATAGTTTGGACTGTCTATATGYTTTTTTCTTCCTTCCTTGATGTAAAATTACTTCTGTATTTTTAAGCAAATAATATAAATGTTTATGAGAGGTATGTGAAGAGTAGAAGCCAGCTATACAATCAAAAGAGCCAGCTTTGTTTGAAAATTGATCTAGCCTAAAAGAAGAAACATTTTAGTCCCTCCTCTCAAAAAAACCCAAACAAAACAAAACAAAAAAGCCTACCTATCTTCCTTATGTCTAGTATTTCTTTGTCCTTAGAAATTTCCGTAGGAGGGCATTAAATCAAAATAATTTGGTGCTCTCCATTTTCCTTTTTTTTTTCTTCTTTCTCTTTGTTTTAAAATCATGGTTCTGAAATGTTTTCAGTTTACTCAGATTATTTGTTTTCTCTCTTTACCATAGTATCCTGATTTGGTGACTGAATCAAGGCTCTGTTCTTGCAAGTTGTAATGCAAGTTTTAATGTAAGTAGTTTGTGAACTGCCTAGAAAGGACTCTGGCTGATGAAGGGTACGACAGCTGATTTTGTGCTGGTGAGAAGTGAATGCTKATAAGTGAGATAGAGGTCACTTCTGTTTAAGAATTGAATAATTTAAAAATTAAATAATTTGTAAAAGTCTCCAACCATAAGTGAGTGTGTATTACCCTGTATATCAAAAACATACACTATAAAAAGCTTAAATTGGAATCTTAACATAGGATTTRGAAATCTTTACAACAACATCAACATGGATCACTGTTGGACTGGTGTCTCTGCCTTATGGTAAAGTTATCACAGGATCTACCTAACTTTCTGTTGTTAAATGATCCAGCTTCTGAAGAGAGAGCAAACATTTGTCTGAACTGTGATTTCCAGAACGCTGTTTTTTGTGCCTGGTCTTTTAACATTTCTCAGTCCTTAGCTTTACCCATAGGACTGTAACGGCAACGTCAGATGTAGATCTTGTCTAATGTATTGTCAAACTTGCTGAATTTGACTTTATGCTTCATAAGTGACATCCCACCCAAATGTAGACATTGCTTTTATTTAAACTAATCTGGTATCTCATCATCCTAGATGCTTTTTACAGCAAATGGGGGAAAAAAAAAAAAAAAGCGCACAAAAAAAGCACTTAAGAGACACAGTTCATAGCATCCTGAGGTAGATGTCTGAGACAGACCAAATATATCAGAGAAAGTACCTGTTTATCCTCAACAATTTTAAGGAAAGCTCAGGGGTGATTAGCTCAGATATGGGCGTCTCTGGTGTAACAGTCTAAAATTAAATGAGATAAATCTTAATGTTCATGGGCAGCTGTACTCTTCCTTAATGGCTTTAAGTAAATAAACTCTTTTGGAAAATGTACAGTCACTTTCAAAATATTTATCAACCTACAAATAGCTTTGAGTAGAGAGGGTTATATTTTTTCTGCTTTGAATGTTTAGCTTCCCATTTTACAGTACTGATTGCACTAAGATGATATCTGTAAGTGTATCACCTTTTTTACACAAGTCTTGCAGAAGCCCATTCTTAAAATATTCTGTATCTCCTTTAAAATAAGGTTTTTTTCCCCCCCCTCCTTTTTTTTCCTGAATGGTAATTTTACCCCATCAGCAATAATTCTGTGAAGATACCAAAATCATACCTATTTGTTCCCCCCCTGCAGGAGGTACTCTTTCATATGTATGAAATGATGAATAAAATTCTTCCTTAACTCTAGGTTTTTATGGCAGCTTGCTCTTAAAAGCTGAGGTTCTTGCTAACGCACAATGAAAAGAAAACTAAGTTAAATTTTCCTACTGAGAAATCTCTCTGCCATCAGTGATGAAAGGGTTGTTCTGAGGGAATCGTGGAACAATTGTCTTGCAGCATTTGTTTAAATTAAGCCGATTTTATGGGCCTTTTGCACCTCACAAGGGCCTCTCGCATTACAGTGGATTGTATTCCCATCGTACTGTGATAAATCTACGTGKTCCCACTTTCATTGGCACCGAACTGACACAGCTCACGTTGATAACCACGAGAGCTGCATCTACGAGGGCGTCCAAGATCCAGGCCCAAGACTTGTAGCGTTGCTGTAATTCGCCTGGCTACGCTAAGTAGTAAGACCACTAAGTGTAGAGTACTAGTTTAGACCACTAGGTCTGAAGCTTTCCGTTGGGAACGGGCAGGCTAAGGCACATATAAGGCACGAGCACGTCARGACGTGCTCCTGGCAGGCGCAGGCTACGTGTGCACGAGCTGTATGCCGTCAGGGAAGGCCRTCCTGCACGGGGTCGGGCAGCGCCCATCAGCCCTGTGTCAGCGAATGCTGTGTCAGAGCGAAAATATACTTTTATTGCTGGCCTTTATTTTTAATACTATTGCTTTTCAGAGAGCATTTTCCACAGATGGTCGCTGCTGCGTTCACATTTGGCTGTGTGACTGCAGGAAGGGGCTGCTGTGGACTATGCCAAGAGCCCCCGTGCTGTTTAATTAACAGTACTGTAAATATTCAGACGTATGTGAACCCTTCTCCCTATCTCCTTATCTGCCCACTTCCTTAAGACTCTATGAGGGTTAGGAAAGGAGATAATTTTGGGAGGTCTTTATTGGATTTTTGATAGTTTTCCTCTTGTTTACACAGAGGTTACTTACAAAGTCATTTCAATTTCTTCATAATTTACAAACTGACTTAGACTGTCTGGAGAAATCATTGCAAAGTATATGACATTAATGTATCTAGCAGTCTAAATGGTATGAGATAAAGCAGCACATCTGGTAGGAAAAATGTTCATTTCCACTGAGAAAGATATGCTATGATGTGGTATGTTAAGGCTTTCTAAAGAATAGACTACTTTTATACTTTCAAGAAGGAAAGCATTATTTTGTTTGCTCTATCCATCTCATATCCTGTATTTAGTCTGTCAAAATCTCCTTTTAGAGATATCTCCATGACTGGTGAGACATGACACATGAACCAGGAAAATCAGACTCTTGTGTGCACGGTCACTTTGTGGCACTGCTGATTCTTTAGCAAGTTCAGCTCGTAGAGCCTCACAGGTCAGCTGAGGGTTATAACTGAGATGGGTGATGCCTTTGTGGCCTCGAAATGGCGAATCATCCAGGGAGATGTTGACAGCACTGAAATCAGTCACGATTAACCGTTGTTTTGTGTAGCTGATTTCCTAGTGCTTGGGCACGTCTCAGTATGAGCCCGCTCGGAGCTCTGCCCTTGGCAGCTTCGAGCAGAGCTAGGCCAGCATGCAGATCGTGCCCTGGGGCTTCATCGCAGTCATCCTGGGGCCTTCCCTCTCAGGGAAAGGTTGCCTCCTGCAGCCAGAGCTGCGTCGCTGAGCTGAGATCTTGCCCCTGGAAYTCCTCGGGTTTGGATGTTGGACTGTGGGCGCGATGCTAAAAATCTCTACCAAGGAGTTAGAGACCTGCCCTGGAGCAGAACTGTCTCCTCTCAGGGATGAAAGACGAAGTCGCTCTTTATGGCTGGGCTGTCAGGTGTCCAGTCTGCGGGCACTCACAGTGTCCTTTAAAATGTGCCCGTAGCTCCATGTCTGCTGTCTTCCRTGGCTACCGTGCCAAGCACTGCTCAGTGGAAACACTTCACAGCAGTGGTTTTTAAGTAGCACGGTAGGAAACACTCGGGAAGATGTCTATACACTATATATATACCATCTGTGTGTATAGATACAACTATACAAACAAGATATATGTATATATGTACATATGTAAATGTGTGTGTGCACCCTCTGGCTCCCCTCTGTGAATATACTTAAAATTTCCAAAAGTTCTGCAGAGAAAAATAAATATTTTGAGCTTTTGTTTTCCATCTTCATTAAAAAAAAAACAAGTTGCCAGGATTCATGTCTGCCAGGAAGCTTGGCCTCTGTAAAGGGAAATTTGTTCAGTTACATATGTAACTGTTACATGCAGGATATTTGTTTCTTTCTGTATTCATGGCTTGAGTTCTCCTTGTGTCTGGACTTCTGAGGTCTTGTTGGATGTTGCTGATCTCTRTGCGGGCTGCTGGTGCTGAGAATTAGTTGGTGTTTATTGGGTGGCCCGTGTTTTACAAAGCAAAGCTTGGGAGGGCACAACTTTGCCCCCATTGTTGTAGAGAAGCAATAAACTCTTCTGTCCTYTCAGAATCTTTGTGCAATAAAGGTTCAAAACCCTTGTGTCCTARTTTGCCTTTAGTGGCATGTCGTGTCATTTTTTTGTGAGAAACAGTGCTCAGATTTACTAATTGATAGTTTGCTTTTATGAAGAGAAGAAAAAGAAACCATTAAGAAATGAAGAATAAATAAGGATTTTTAAACATTTGTTTTAATATTACAAATGGATGTTCAGTCAACTGGAGATGAGGGKTTTTTTTTTAAATGGTTCTGATTATTATATTGGTTTTGGTTCTTCATTCGCATTATTTCAGTGAAGCTTTAATGAAATTGCAAAGAAGTAGCATTAATCTGGATCAAGATGTTTGGTTTAAATGTGTATTTTTAACTTGAGGAGTGTACCTATTATGTTTGTTTCTGGGGGGCAGGACTGAACCCTGTATCTTGAAATCCATTTAGAACATTAAGATGAGAATTAGATCATCTTTATATCATCATCTGGCTGAAGCCCAGGRAGAAATCTAATGACTAACACAGCCTAATACCAGAAGAAAGTAGCCATGAAACAGTGCTGTGTTTATGCTTTTTGCAGTATTCTCTATGTATGTACTATGGGCAATCTCACACTTCAGGAAAGTGTTGAGGAGAAGGATATGTCGTCTTGTAGATGCAAATATTTTTGAGAATTTTTCATTAGCTACTAACAAAGAAGCTGACCTCTGCTGTAACAAAGGGAATAATTAATGTTCAAAAGAAAAATGTTTTAATTATCTTTGGACCATTTTCTCAGGATCGACTTAGAAGTGTGACAGAGCTATTGTGTGAGTGATGATTCATTTATTGCCAGGCAATTAATTAAAGTAGCAGCCCAGCCAAGAGWGGACAGTAAAGATGTGTAAGAAATATAATCATTTTTAGGAATGCAGATGATGATAGTGGCAATGTAAGGAAGAAGTGGGAAGCATCTGTACTCCATACATTCAATCGTAAAGCAATGTAGTGGGTGCATTGGCTCTCAGCACTCTTGAGGCACTGGGTCCTKTTTAAGTAAAATGACTTTTTGCACTGCTCCAAAGAAGAGGAGGCACCTGCCCAGGGCCACCCTCCCTGAGTCGTGTGCGTTGCCTGGAGGCAAGTGGGTGTTTCCTCCTGTTCTTTCCTTCCACCTGCTGCAGGTGCTCCCGGCGCCAGCCTCGKCAGCCCCTGCCCCTCTGCAGGCCACAGGAGACCGACTTCAGCTCTAGCAAATCCAGGAGCTGAGAGCGTGAGTCAAGCACAGGCCGCTGCGCATGTGGCCAGAGCTTCCCTTTCGCTGCGTTCCTGCGTCAGCACTGATGGTGGCAAATTTCTAAGGTACAGGAAGTGGTGATCTTGGAAATTAGTCACATGAGGTATCTCCATAGAATACAGTTTTCTTAATTAGTGAAGTGTTGCTGCTGTGMGTTTGTTGGTGTGTTTTCTCAGTATGTGTTAGAATGATGAATTGTAGTTGCCTTGTCAGTAAGGCAGCGTGAGAYGTGGTATATTGGAGAAAACTGCGCTTGCTTCTACCTATTTTCTTCTAGTAATTTTGTCCTCATGAAATGCATTTGCTGGCTTTTAGATGAAACTTAATATTCTTGTGTAAATTCACAACTCCAGTTTAATGAATCACAGATAGGAAAAAAAGACAAATATGGTGGGGCTTCTTAAAAAGCTATAGACCGTTAGAGAAATTTTTAGGGAAATGTTTACTGTATTACTAAGTACATAKTAAGATTTCATAATGGAGTTTATCAGTTTAAATGAAAATGCCTGAAAAGATTTTTTTGCAAGTGATTTAGGAATGAAAGTGAATATTGATATCAAAAGTATGTTTCAAGATTTAACTGAAGATTGAACTAGTGTTTAAATTTGCTGAATCCTATGATTAAAAATACAGATGAAATATGAATAGTAAGGCTGCTGTATATGTATGTAGAGTCCATTAAGTCACAAAATGTCATTGAGTATTTTTCAACATACATGTGCTATGATGTTTCSGGGCCTTGTGTCTATATGTGCTAGTATCATTAGCATGAAAAGCAAAGGACCACTATGCCCATGGTGTTTTACCCTTGGGTTCCTGTTTGCTCTTCAGCTTTGCTGCAATTGGGCTGKTTTTTGTTCTGCTGGAGTTTCTTCTCTTATCTGTAGCAGTCCTGTAGTACAGAAGTACTGTCCTGAAATACTGGCCCGTAGCACAGGGGGTCTGTTCTCTGGAATGTTTCCAGATCAGGAAACTTTGTGATGGTAGATGGGAGATCCAATGAATGGTTGGGAGCTGAATGGCTCTGGTGCTGGTGTAGCAAATCACTATGAATCTTTACTTCTCTGTATCTTTTAAAACAGTGAAAATACAAGCTGCAAGCTTGTAGGTCACATCCCTTTTGCTAACGGAAGCAATTGTAGTAAGAGTCAATACCCAAGAGCTTTTTAACATCTGTTTTGTCCTGGCACACCCCAGAAAGATGGAAGATGGCAGGACTTTATTCACTATGAAAAAATACATTAAAAAAATGTACCTGGAATATTGTATGCAGTTCTGGGCTCCTCAGTATAAGAGGGATGTGCTTATTTACTTCTCATTTTAAAACMTTAAAATACCCATAATTAGTGGAAATACATTTATCAGTCTGGAGAAGAAGTGAAGCTGCAAAGCCTTTCCATATGGAAATTAGTAAAAGCCATTCAACTACTTAAAAAATGTAGTATAAGGCAAAGTAGAAGTCAAGATTTCACTACTGACTGCAGACTTGACCTCAGTGATGTTCAACTCTTCGTTGAGAAGTAAGATGGAGTGCAGTGTATGTGCCATCTCCTTGCCCTTGGTATTGTGAACAATATGCGCTGTATTTTGATCTGAAACAAACCATGTCTGTGTTCTTTCCTGAACACATTAAATTAAAAATCAAGATGAATAAATAAATAAATAAATAAATAAATAAATAAATAGATTTTTAAGCCTGGAGGAATATTAGTTTTCCTGTGAGGGGAACAAAAGAGGTTTATTTTTCATGTCCTAAATCATTTGTCTTCATCCTCTTATCATCAATGTTTGCATCCAGGAGGAAGAGACCTTCCAGCACCTGGTTATCYGAGCGTACTGCTTTTAAGCAAATTATGCTAGCTGAGTTCATAAGGATTTTAGCACTCTGTGTATTGAGCTAACACCAACTTGTCATTGCTGACCTAACCCAAAGCTGAACTCACTGAGGAGGGAACAGACAAGGACATTAGTTTGATTTTAGCTGTCTTCAAAATACCATACATGTAACTACAAAGGGAATAGCTGATATGCTGTAATACAAGGACATTAATGACTGAGAAATTWGGAAGACTTGTATTTGAAAATAATTTTGATAAGTCTTCTCATATGTGAGTGTCAGTGAAGGAAAGACATAGGGAAAAGCTATTCTGTAAATGAGGAACCTACTACAAAAATAATCCGTTTACCAAAATGATCTAACTTGTGATCAGAAAGTCTGCTCAGAGGTGTGATGGTASAGACAGGCCAGGCCTTGACTACAGTCTCCTGTTTACCTTTTAATAACAGCGTCCCGTGTCTGGTTGCTCTTGCAGGTGACTTACTCTGGGGAATCCAACAAAGTGGATTGCTGGGCACTTCTACCCATACTAACGAAGCTTAGAAAATGTTTTCTATCATTTTAGGGGGGAATAGAGAATTCTGTTATGTCCAGCTTTTTGACCACATAACTTTATTGTTTTTCTGATACTATCATAACATCAGTGTCTGTAATTGTTGTGCTCTTTCCTAYAGTCTACTGTGACCACCCAGAATTTCTGTAGATAGCATGAGATGGTAGACCTTTATATTGATGTTTAGGTAAAGGACAACAGCTTTTTTGACTAATCACTAGTTTAGGAACATGGAACATAGCTATAACAGAGAGTGGACACAAAATCCTTCTTTAATCCTCTTGCTTTCACTAGAATTATGACCACTGTAGGATATTAAGATAACAGTCATTTTTATAATGGTTCTGTGAAAGTCAGTTTTAGTAATACAAGTTATGGAAAGCTACTTTCTGATCTTCAGAATAATAAACTTCATATTTTTAATTTATGAAGAAAAAAATTAGTTCACTGCATSCTAATCTTTTAATGTAATAATGATGGGCTACATGTTCTATATACAAAATAAAATATTTCATATTAAAAAATCATGCAACAGGTTTTATGCTTGTTACATGTCTATAAACTGAAAATGTGGCTTTTATTTCTATGGCTTTGAGGTTGCTCCTTGCTGGAGACCTCTGAGGTTTTTGTAGCTGTTTTTTTTCTACCAGTTCAGTATTATGTATGGCCCCTTCCTCTGTTAAAGGGCAGGACAACCCTGGGACTGGTCTTAATCACAACAAAGCTGAACTTTGTAGTGTATGGTGGGAAGAAATATAGTTCTAATTTAAGTAACAGTGGCTTTGATTCATGGAAGAAAGTACTTTTCCCTGGTATAAAGAGCGTGTTGTTGGAATAAATTCATACTCATGAACATCTATGTGCATTGTAATAATTGAATCAGAAATGAATTTCATAACTTTAATTTTAAGTGTGTCTTGATTTTTTTACTAGTTTTTTTGCTAGCATATTTGCTAGTATTTGTACAATTCAGTTTCATTCATTTAGATGAACAGAAGTAAATCTTGTACGACTTTGTAATTATAAGATCACTTTATAGTTTATTTGCTGTGAGCTCGACAGTGTAATCACATAACTTTTATGACTGAAGCACAACAACAAAATAAATTTCCTATTTTATTTTCAATTATAAGCCATAGAGTGAATAAATTTTATAGAGTTAATAATTTTTAAATAAAGATGAAGAAAAATGTCACTATTTATGTTAAAAAACTACAAGAGTCACCAGGACTTGGAAATTGTTTGTTCATTATATTCAGGCGATTTCAGTCTTGGAGAAGTCATGCAACAGTGATGCTGGTAGTTAGAGAAGTATTAAGTATTTAGACAYGTCTCTCAGAGAAGCAAGCCGGTGAGTGTTGTGGCTGCTATGTAGACTGAGAAAATGAAGAAAAAAACACCTTACCTGCACAAAGCCATAGTTATATCTATGGTAAAACAGAGTTCAGACCCATAGATTAGACTCAGTTATCTACAGCTTCCTGTCTTTGAAAATCACTGTTATTTAGGACATGTAGTATTCCTGTTTGTGTAGAAAATATTTGGGGTACATCATTCTAATTTTGTTGTCAAATATCCAGCTTTCTGGTTCTTTCATTTTGTTGTGCGATTGCTTTGCTCCCACCGTTAACATTGTTGACTCCAGTGGGACAAGTCATATAATGCGTTGGATGTCATGTGAGTAAGGTCACAAGAATCTGMGTTTAATGCAGCTGATAGTTTTTGTTGTCTAGAGGTATCAAATCTGTAATGAAGTATTTGCTTAACTTGAGTTTTTACAGCATTTGTTTAATAAACATTGCATTGTGCCTCTCCAAMTAGATAATGTACACCCCAAATAAGTGGAAATATCCAGATCAAACAGAGGCAAGCAAGTCCAGCTTTGTGTTTATGGTGCTTAATTTACATGCAGATGTGGAGTAGTGCTCAAAATGCTTGGAAGGTCTTCCACTGGCTCAGTAAGGCTCCTAGCATGCCTGGATGCCTTTCTTAATATCTTAGACATGCCCAACAAAGAACAGTTTGATAAAGCTATTTTGGATAATGGTATAGTTCAGTCAAGATGAGACTTTTCTGTTGGAATATATATATTTTAATTTGGCAGAGGCTGCAACTCTTTTCTCTCGGCAGTTCCCAGATAGAAGTGTTTGAGCTCTTGTACTGTCAGGCACTACTAGAGGTGCTTGGAAAGCAGATAGAGAAAGATGTCTGAGCTTTTATTGTTAATATTACATGATGTCAGCATGAAATGTGTTTTTAAAATTAAAAAGTAAAGTAATTGAAATTCAGCAACCTAAGAATGTTGAGCTTTCAAAGAAGTAGATCAGACAATGTAAATGCAAATGTAGTACCTGCAAAAGTCAGATGGTGCAGAGCTTCAGGACTCAACTCTTTTGCACTGTGTAGGAAAATGGYCTGTGAGAGCTTTATAGATTCTCATTCTAGGGAGGGAAAAGTAAGAGAGGAAATTGTTGCCTTGTTCAGAGTTCTGGGATTGTAACAATCTTCAAGGAATTTTTAAGCATAATACATTCAGTATTGAAAAAGAAATGCTGTGGAAGTTAGATTGGTCTGTAATAGACCTGAGAATATTCACAGATTTTGTTGAGTATGTATTTTACACATGGTGTAATTTAGAATAGAATTACAGGGTGAACTGTGAGACAAGAATTTTAATGATCTGAATACAGTGTAACTYTTTCTGAGAATGGAAAGCAATCAAAGTATCAAACTGAACAACAACAAATGAAATTTTTGKCATAGAAACCTGTTAAAAGGAACCTTTAAGCCCTGTTCCTGCAAACAAATGACAAAGTTGCAGAATCCATTTTTGGCAAGARAAAAACTTTCCAGGAAGATTGAGTAATTTGAAGTACAAAACAGTTTTACATATGGTTTTCTGGCTACTGACAGTAAGAAAATGTATGTAAGTCTTAGAAGAACACATATATCACCATAGGGAGTCTCTTTGTAAATACCTCCAGCAGCAGAGAGAAGTATAAATGAGAAATCATTTAATGACAAAAGGAAAAGAACAGCAGTGCTTAGTGTCATTAACAGCTTGCTGAACCTAGAAATGTAAATTTAAGTCTGAACTTGACCTGTGAACCTTTTTCTTGACCTTACGCATGTTACAAACAGTTGTTTCAGCAGTGTTTGTGCACTGTGAAATAACTTGTGTTTGGGTAAAATTTGCTTTCTAGAGAACTATCTAGTATCAATATCTAGTGAAGATATTGAAAGGTAGAAAATGAGTCACTTGTGGGTTTTTTTCTTTTTTTCTTTTTTTTTTTTTTCCCTCCCGATGGTTAATTTGAATGTATCTAGCTTCAGCTTCTAGCTACTGAGTTGTGCCTTTTCCTGTTAGTGTAGGGTTGTCCCATATCTCCCTCTCTCCCTTTTTAACTATGAACTGAGCACACAACACATATCTAAACACTTTCACAAATGGCAGTGAAATATATTTTTTATTTTCCTCTGAATGAATTGTGATTGTTCTGTATAGTATGTGTCTTCAACATCATTTACCTTACCTCTATTTTTAGGCTCATCACCCCTAATTTTATAATTGCCTAATGACTRATACATAAATAGTGCATAACATTCCTAGTTTTAACTTCCAAGGAATCTTACTTCTATTTATTTTTGACTCTATTTGGCTTTGGTTGAAGACAGCTGTTGGGATATATCTGCTAGTCTGCTTGTTTTGAATTCTAAGTAGTGTGGGCAATATTAGCAATACTGTATAATGTTAGGACCTCTGTGYGTGGAAGCTGACTGATCCCAGCAGGCCACAAAATAAGGATATTCAACTCTGCAACAGGTCGATGTCAGTGTCTGCAGTGCTGCTTTCCTCCTTCGTTTTGTTGGAGAGTGAGAGTTTTTGAGATGATTCCTTTCTTTAGCTGTCTCTGGAGATTCTCAGTTACCAACTGTTCTATTTCCAGATGTTATTTTACCATAACTTGCATTTTTTTAATAGWTTTTTTTATAATTAGACTGAATCTTGGGTGCACATTCTGAGTTTCAAGAACAGAACTGCTGTATTGGGTCAGACTGGAGGGTCCTCTCCCAACATGACCGATCAATGGCAGTAGCAATTTCCTGACAAATTGCCTTCCAGATCATTATGTTTAATAGCCACTAATGGACTTAACACATCTTTCCAAGAGACCTTAAACATCTGGCTGTTGTTGCACTCAGACTTGTATTCTCTGGCCATCTCTTTTAACAGTTAGTTCACAGTTAAGATGCTTGACCTCTTCAGACTGTGAAAAAAGAAAAACCTGCTTGTTACTTCCTATTGCTTGGTAGTATAAAATTTTCAGTTTAATGAGGATGCTGATACCGCCTTTCTTGATGTTGTTGATAGAAAATGAGCTCAATGAGACCAAATGACACTTCATTTTTGTGTGTGTGTGTACTTTTGATGGAAATGGACACTTTGAAGTGGATTGTACATCCCAATATGTTTTGTGCAGCCTTTAGACTGTACAAAATCTTAGAGATGGCTGAGCTTATGCAACCACAAGAGTTTTGTCATATTTTATCTTTCTGGCTTAGAAAAGAAAGACAAGTCTAATGGTCAAGCTTCTTGCAGTCTCCTCGCTGATGATTTCTTCCTCYATCCTTCAGTGTTTTAGGAAAGTACCTAGAAGGCTAAGAAAATACAAGCTTAATGAGGTGAGAGGGCAAATGGCACTCRGAGAAATCTCCTGTTGCAAATCATACCTCAAGCCGAGGCCTTTCTCGTGCTTGGAATTGCAAGCAATGAAAAAGGCAATAAAGGAGCCTACCCAAAGGCATCTCCCAGCAGTGTARGAGGCTGGCCAGTTTCTTTGCAGTGAGGAGAATAGTCCTACTTAAGATGGGTGATTTGGGGGCTATTTCAGTTAAAGATATAATCAAAATAGCAGTTGTGATGGTGATAAATCACCTCAGGCTATACAGCTARTATGAACAGTCCTTTTGGGCCTTTTAACAATAACAGTAAGAGGAAAGTGGGCATGAGTTTGAAAGAGAGTAGAAGTAGTTCAGGCAATGCCGTTTCATGCAGATACTTCAGGTACTGATGCTACAAACACACAAACATGTGCTACAAACATACACCTGTACAGTCTTTTCATACTTGTCATTTAACAATTTCAACTCTCTTGTCAAATTGAAGACTTTGCATCCTTGCCTTCATGAACTCTGACCTAACTTTGAAAACAGACCATGCTGCAGTACTTGAAAGTAGACCAATGTACTCTCATCCAGATTTTTGTAGTCTTCCGATTGCAGCTTTCCGATTATCATTATAATCCTGGAAAATTTGATTAATAGCAATTTCTTCTACCACTACTGCACAGCACACTACTTCCAATTCCACCCTTAAACATTTAAAAGACTTTAAACTTCAAACTCATAAAACATTAGCAACCGTTTGAAACCTGGAAATGAAAAACTGGATACCTGAAGCTACTGATATCAGCTTTCAGTTTTCTTCTGTAGAGCTCGTTAAATTTAGCACTGATTTTATCCCCTGCTTTCTCAGATACTAGTCCCTAGCCTAGACTTCTCTAAAGTGGAGGAATAAGAATCCCAGCTACCTAAGATTAAAACTAAGGCACTTTCATCTCCTGATGTTGACTGTCAGCTTTGCTGCATCAACCTGACAGCATTTAGTGACTGTTCAGGCTGTGCAACCCCACAATTTTCCAAGCCTTAACACTAACCTCATCTTGACCTGTAGCCATCAGCTTTTAATTTGGGCTAAGCACTTCACGATTGAGCAGCCCCCAAGTTGACAGTAAGACTCTAAAATCACATAATACTTAAAACTGCCATTAARCCAGGCTCTGTAGCTAATATTTTCCTTAGCATTATAGGGGAGCTGATGAGACAAGGCCAGTTGGGARTCTAGTCCTTTCAACTTTGCTAAGATGTGCTGGTTACTGCACTGTCTCTATTTTGAGGTGTTCTTTGGTTCAGAAAAGTTACTTGGCAAGACTTTTGAATGAATAGCTGAAATTTCAGTGATGTTTCTTACTAAAAAAAACCCCATAAACACCCWTAGAATCACAGAATGGTTGAGGTTGGCAAGGASCTCTAGAGGTCATTAGTCCAACCCCCCTGCTCCAGCAGAGACCCCTAGAGCACAGGGGAGATGGTGGCATCCAGGTGGATTTGGAAGATCTCCASAGAAGGAGACTCCACAACCTCTCTGGGCAGCCTGTTCCGGGGTTCCATCACAAGCACCTATTTGAGTTAGTGGTGTGTATACTCACACATTAGCCACATCAGACTCCAGGGGGAGTTCTGACTCACAGATACCACCAAGCAATCTTTGGGAATTAAGGAGTTCTCAGATTAGATTGATTTGTAGCAAACCCAGAACTCTGCATACACAGCCAGCCAGATCTCTAGTATGTTGTTTTCTTACTACACATTTAAATGCTTGCTTGTATGGTTAGGCAACTACAAGTTTATTTAGACTCCCTATTGCCCCTGTATTGACATATACTTTACCATAAAGTTTAATATATTTTTCATACTTCATGGATAYAGATTTGAGTGAGAAGGTCTATGAGAACCACAAGGTTTGAGTATAATCAGTGTTATCAAACAACWTTATATTCTGAAAAAGCTGTGCCCTTAATCTCTTGTAAATGAAGAATTTATAAAGGAGAAAAATAGTTAGAAAATGCCAGTGTAAGTAACACTGGCGTTTGTGTTTGGGGAGGAAAATCTGAATTTATACACTTCTGCTTTTAAGACTTGTATGATATTTTTTTCCTAGTCATAGAAAGTGGTATCTGTATTCTCTGAGACAGAAATATTTTGGCAGTTGTTTTAACYGCATACCAGGTTAAGAAGATATCTGAAATGTTAGTGAATTGAAAGTGCCACCAAATTATGGTTTTAAAATGTCAATGACATGTTAAGAATGAATAAATAGTAATTTAGCAATATGAAGTAGCCTTTATGAGAATGGCACTGTGAGGAGCTGTCAATTTAACATAAAAAATTATCACTTCTAGTTTCTAAAATTGAAAGTAACTGAATATCCTACTTTCTGGAGAATAAAACTGACAAGTGATTTTTTTCACTTGCATTTTTAAAAGATATGAAGTATTTGCATTACCAGTAATATGTAAAGCAGTTATTTTCATGATGAAAAAACACAAAAATTAAAGTATTAATGTTTTCTATAGGGAAGATTTTTAATTGAATAGGATATCCTTCTTTTGTTAAAAATCTTAAGTGTAAAAAACTAATTTTAAATTTCTCATTTGAATGGATTTTTTTATTTTGTGATTAATCTCTCACATGCTTTATCTGCTTCCTCCAGGGTGTTAGTGTAGTTGAGTACCAAAAATAACATTCCTTAGAAATACGAAGTTGTAAGATACCGCTTTTGTGATGCATGGGGCATATAGATATATTTTTTWAAAAAAACCTAATACTGACTAGTACTGATGGAGTACACTTTTAGAATTCAGCCAGGTCAGACTCAAAATATTTGCAGAAATCTAAGCTGAGTCCAAAATATGCAGATATATATTGGTCATTCTCAGACTTTTTTTTTTTTTYTYCCCCTAGCAAACACACAACTGCAATATGAAGGATTAGATATTTTTATTAGTAAGTTGCTGTCAAGTCATAAGAATTTCTTGGGAACTTAGCAGTTTTGAAAACAAGAGCACTTTAGTGCTTAAGTTTGGTGTAAGAAGGTTTTAGATACCGTTTCCTGAGAGTCTTCGCTCTGTTTCTGAACTCAGTGTATACAGGTCTCGATACATGTAAAGAACACTTCAGGTAAAGAAATATCAATCCTTATGGTGAATTTTGAACCTGCAAACACTATCTGCTCATTCTCCATCCTGTTATCATTTACTATTCCTAACCCTAAAACTACCAAATGCACCTTTTCAAAATTGGGAGGGAGAACCTGCTTAAAACTCAGAGGGTTTTACATGAAGCAGTTGCTTTTTTTCCAGAAAAAACAGCTTTAAAAGGCCTTATATCTGCATGTGTGTCAAGGTAGTAAGTGAAAATGAAATCCCACTGTCTTGAGATTACCTGCACAGAGCCTCTGGTATCTTTTTAAATACTTGTTTTACTGGTCTAGACCAAATCTCTCTCTTAGCAGTTGTTGGTTTGCTTGTTTTTTCTCTTGAATAGGTTGAGTACAGTGCATCTCTCTAATGCAGGGAATGTGAGGAAAGGAAGGGAGATCATGCTCTCTTCCTGCTTGTGAAGCAGTTATTACACACCACCATCTACCTGCTGATTGCAARTGGGAGGAAATAAAGCCTCCAGGAGACTATCAGAGCAAAACATTTACTGGATATAATTTTCACTGATGACTAAATTTTAGCTAATATYCAGCAGTGGCCTAGAAAGATATATGCAAGGTTATTTACCAAAAAAAACCTGGTTACTTTCTGACCTGTATGAATATGAATGTTTTTAGACCTTCATAGGCTTTACTGTAATGTTTTAATGTGTTTATGATTACTTGAATAGATCTGTTGCTGATTTTTCAGGTAGGTACTACTTGGTTTGCTCATTCAGTTTCAGTCCTACTATTAACATTAAACAAATATATGCCTGAAGAAGCCCAGTGTGTTATGTATGGACATCTACTACTGCACTGGAACTACAAAAATTGTTATTTATACTTTCAGTCCAGGWTTTTGTATGTATTATAAGGACATTCCAAAGTGCAAGCTTTCTTTAAAAGAAAAACTTAAAAGTTATAGCAAAATGCACCTAAATGTGAACTTCTTGCAACTAGATTATCTATTGCTACCTCTGGAGGAGCATTTTCATCCTCTGAATGAAGAGGTGATTCATTAGGGTCTGCAAYGGTTATGCCAAGAAGAAAAATTGCCTATGAAAAATAATACTGTATATTTTACTATGTGGTATGTGTTTTACAAGAGATCCATGGCATGTTTGAAATTTTTGGCCCCATAAGAAAGCAATGTAAAAATATATTAAAATGTTTAAAATGTGTGTCTTGAGCTTAACAAAGAGAACTTTCTTGCAAATAAATGTTATTGCTCTTCTGATGAATTGAATTCTGTATTTTCCTGGCACTCAGGAACTTTCCTGGAAAAAAAAAAAAAAGAAAAACACATTTGTGAAGTGTTTCTTAAAGGGCTGTGCAGTGTTTTTTGAGAGCAGAGCAGTAGTTAATTTTGTTATTTCCCTGAGGAGGAGGATTTGATGAAGTAGTTCTCAGAGGCAGTTGTAAACCTATTTTGTCTATGACACTACTCATTCTTTCCAGGTTTCCTARAGCATGCCTTTCTGACCTCTACTCTTGTTCTTTCCTCCTTGTGGGTTTTGAA
The DNA here is from genome assembly GCA_003342815.1 of Eudromia elegans. Lineage (NCBI taxonomy): Eukaryota > Metazoa > Chordata > Aves > Tinamiformes > Tinamidae > Eudromia > Eudromia elegans. The sequence goes on along the minus strand of PTEX01000116.1, from coordinate 1,168,887 downwards.
AAGATTTGTGATGCGGTGTGCATTTCACTCCTATGAAAAGTTGTCAGTTTACAGATGAGGAGACACAATAATACTTCATCATATTATGTTCTGTAAGCACCCAGCTCCTGGGGAGATGCAACTAGCACCATGAAATAGAAATGAAATATTTGTGATCATGTTAAAGTGCAAGTCCATAAAATATACTCAGTGATAGCAACTAATAGTTTCCATGTAGAGTATTTGATCCTGCATATTTCATCAGAGGAGAATAAAGAAAACTAATACTATTTTTTTTGGTGGTACTTCTGCTGTGAGGAACAGAACTAGAAAGATGGTAGTGGAGAACAGACTGTTAATGAGCTAGTAAGAGTAGACATTAATTCAGGAAAAAGGAAATGTTGAAAATTCAGCAAGCAGAGAATATTCATGTAATAGGAACAGCAAGAGATGAAGGTCAAGAACAAGATTCAGATAATCCACCAAGGTAGAACAAGACGTAATGATTTACTTTAATTGTATAAAATATATTTTAAAAAATGACAGATTAAACACTACAGTGTAATACTTAAAAACCTCATGGTGCTCCAGTACTGAAAGATGGGAAGCAGAAATATATTATGAACAYAGTAATGGATATGTGTTACCAAATGACAGATATGTGTTAATGAAGACAAATTGTATAGCATAAGATTTTCAATTTGATACTGCCCTTATAATATTTTTCATTGCTTAGTGGTATATGCTACAGGCTTAGAACAAGTAATTACATTTTAAAGATTTATTTCCAGACCAGTGTTTTCCCAGGGCTGTATGTTGCTTTATAATGCATTGCTTTGCCCTATAACACCTACCATGGGAAGATGTGATTATTTCAGTTTGGTCTAGCATTGGGGTACTGGCATTCTTTATCTTGTATCTTTTCTGTTACTGTTTAATATAACATTATATTACAGATTCTAGTTCAAAGTGGCTTTTAGTAATTTCTACCAGCCATCRTGTTCCATGTTCTGAGAGCCACAACATGATTGTTTTCATTTCCAAGACTTCTCTTGCAAAGCACCTGAATCTGTTATTTTAAAGACTGTGATTCTGMTGATGATACTGCTAATACCTTTCCTAGGCTACATTAAAATTATTCTTCATGTTGAGAAGAATACCTGGAGCAGCCGAGACAGGACCACCAGGTCTAGTAACTGTAAAACTATGTCTGCTCTCTCAAAACCTTCTAGGGATACGCCCATCCAAAGGTYAGCCAACAAGCATCTGAAGGGAATCATTTCATCCCTGAAGAGGGGAATCTCAATGTGAAAGTAGCAAGCAATTGAGTGAAAACAATTCATCACGAAATAAATCAGGGAGAGATTTTCAAACCTCATGTTCAATTGATGCAATTACTGTCTTTAGTGCTGTCTATAAAATAAATGACTTTCAGGCTTCATGTTAAATAAATAATTAAAAGTAACTTTTATAGCTCCCCCAACCAAAGATAGGGCTAAGCAGTCTGTAAGTGTGAAACAGCGCTTCTGCTAATCAGTGAAAAATAGGTTCTGCATGAAAAAAAGTAATTATTAAATGATTAACAAGAAAAATATGAATATGAAATGAACTTCAATTCACCATTGTTGCTGTTATGTTAATTTTTCTTTGAAGTTAATTTTTAGATACCTGGCTGTGTATGTCAAATTGTTTCTAATTTCTCATCTCTTAGAGAACTTTTTTTTTCTCTCTAAATCATTTGTTAACTTTTCAGCATACTCCAAATCATTAAGTACTACAACAGGTCTTCTGCTGACACTTTCTTGCTTCTCTAACAAATAATATTTATAGCACAAGATTAATGCTGCCTCCTAGTCACCTCCTATGTGTGCCTTCAAACTAGCAGCCATGTAAAACACAGCTTTATTCAGTCTAACTGTACAATTCCCAGCACATCAGTTTTATAGGAACTTCACCCCTGGTGACTATTAAAAGGGAAGTCTGAATTCAGGATTAACTTTCAAGATGTTTAACTATGCTTTCTGAATAAATTTGTTACTTAGTATCCTGAATCTACCATGGCACATTTTCAGATTCTTTACTGGGAATGCACTTCTCATAAGGATGCCTTTATTTAAAAAAAAATTCCACCAGAATTGTTGGGAGGCTTTAATGTTGTCATATTTATCAGATTGTGTTGTCTTTGCCWCTGAACTTCTCAGAAAGCCAACATGAATACTCCAGAAACATACTATGTAGTTTTTTCCCTTTATCCCCTTTTTTCCCTTAGTTATCTCAGAGGAACACATCTATTTTAATGTTATATAAAAACATATTGGGAAATCCAGATTGTAGGACTATTTTCTTACAGTTGTCCTTTTATTTCATCTGCATTTCCCTAAACCTATTGTAGATCTGYGAGAAACCACAATGAGCCCGTAGTATTAGATGTATATGCAAGACACCAACTTGGCCTTACTTTTAAATATCACAGAAAGAAATCTGTTGAGTTTAAAGATGAACRAAATCTGTATGGTTCAGAAACCATTAGTATGGGTATAAAATTAAATTATTTCTGAAGTCTACATGAACTTCTCATGCCATGCTATATGATGTGTATTTTTTGGAAGTTGTGATAAAATTTTAGAATCAACCAGAAACTTAAACGTAGATGAGAAATGATGCATTAAAATCTGATGATTCTTTTCAGAAGGTAGTGGAAATAGACTGGTTTCTTCAATTAAATCTAGTAGTTGTCTATCATTTTCCTTTCTATTTCACCTTGTGTTTTTCAACTAGGGTCAGTATTTGGTCTTTCTATGCTAAATTACAGTCTTGTCATCTGCTCTTGCAGGTGTCAGATTCCTCCTTGACAATCCTCATAGAGGATGAAGCACTAGCTTCATTCTTTGCTTTTTAAGAGCTTTGAGAGAATTTAAAARACACACTCAATTCATGCATCTCTGTTGGAATATGTGGTATTTTCTAGTGCAACAATCTAAGCACCAGCAGCTATAGAKTGTGCTTTGTGTACTATGTATCTGTGAGAGAGCAGTGTGGTGCATCTTATACCAAAAGGGTCTGTKGCTCCTCTATAAACAATGGTGATGCTTAGTTTGTTATTTCATACAATGAGTTAGGTTTTCATAGCTGGCATTGTGCTGACAAGCTCAACAAGAGAGGTACCAAAGTCAGGCATGTTTGCTAGCCTAGAAGTAACATGTTAAAGATTATGGCACACTGTGTCAAAAGGCTGGACGTTGCCAAATGTCAGCTACCAATGTGTAAGACTATGACCAAATTAATTAGGAAAAAGAATATGGGTTTGGATCATGGCAAATGGCATTGTGGGATGAGTTTAAACAGTCACAGGAAGAAAGGTGACAAGGTGCAAATCTATCCGAATTACCCGAATCTCCGAATTACTCCTTTTCATCCTTAATTAGAAGCCGGAGAGACTATTCTATAATCTCCTTCAAGGAAAGTTCATTAAATAAACGAAGCTGAGTTAAAGTTTAAAATAAGTGAAGCCGTGTTAAAATGATTTTCTGATGCCTTTTAAAGAGGTAAAGTGCTCAGGAGATAGGCCACATAGAAAAGATTGCAAGAAGCATAATTAAATTAGAAATGAGGTGTTTTGTGGGGAAAATTTTTTTTTTTTTTTTTTAATAGAACTGCTAATATGTAACTGTGGGGAAAAAATAATTTGTGCTTCTTTGGTATCTGATTAAGTGGTAGTTTTGGAGTGATGTGTATTTCTGATTTACTGTTAGA
>PTEX01000116.1:1082589-1165131 GCA_003342815.1 Eudromia elegans | reverse complement strand
TCTCACTTGCAGTAGTAGATATGATTTTCAACTCTCTCTGAATTTTCCTCAATTTAGAACCCAAATATGAGGAAAACAATTTTCAGAGCAAAGATATCTAAACTATTTAGTGCTCCCTAATTCTYATCCCTCTCCCATCAGAGGATAGACCTGGGCTAGCACTGTTGCCTTGTACATCTATCGCCAGGACACCTCCAGAGACTAGCATAAAGTGTCACTACAACTAGTGTCCCAGTCACGTAGCATTTCCTGAAAATGTTMACATGCTCCCAAACTAAATTCTTGATGTAAGTTTCTTCCTTTATGCAGATTGTTTTCTTCAGGCTTGGCTTTTATTTTGAAAACCAGAACAGCGTATTGAACAGTGTAGGCAGCATTAATTCTGCCATTGTGTTTGTAATTTTATGGTGCTTTTAAAGTCAGCTGACAGCAAGAGTAATGTTTGAGGTTTTTAGATTATATCAAAAAACAAAAACCCCCAAAAATTGACTTTTGCATGAAATCTGAGAGCATATTTTTAACACCAGATTTAAGAGAATTTAGGCTGCAGTTCAGTGTGAAACTCCTAACTCTAGTGCAAGTAAATCCAGGTTTGACAGCATCTGCTAATAACATAATATTTTAAATAGTGGTTGGAGTACTTCAGTCTGATGAGGCTATTAAGCGCAAAAGATATGAACATGATGTTCTGGCACAAATGCTAAAAGTTGTTTCGTATGTGCTCTTATATTAATGAAACAAAAAATAAGCTCAAAGTAATAGCATTCCAAATACAAATGATTTAGAAGAAAATGAGATACATGAATAATGCACAGAATTCTTAAATAGTCTATTTTATTATTGGTGTTGGAATAAATGTTACTTATTAGTACTTAGAGTTTTAGCAAATACAACAAGAAATAGTCAACAACAAATTATATCACAATGGGATATTTACATGATAATAGTGTTTGAAAATGCAAGTCAAAAAGATTTGTAATAAGTAACTTTCTATTAACATTGCTTTAGTATTTACCATCGGTCTTAAAATTGTTTTGAACACATCAGTTATTAATATTTGAAAAGTCTTCAAATATATATATATTTTAAACCTCAAGCACTGCGTAGGTCATTTAAGCCTTTTTTTTATCTCGTCTCCATTATCATGTCAACACTACTAGACTTTGCTCTGAGAATTAGTATATAAAGKGACCTTGTCACTGATACTGCAGGCATATATACAAGTGTTTAATTCTGCCTCTTGGATTGTTCCAAATGAAATGAAGTATGTAAGAATTAGGACCCTGGTGTTATTATTTGTTTAATTCTCTTGTCCTCAATCAGGCAAAAGGCCCATTGTCGTGCCCTTTCAGCGCTAGTAGTAGTGTAAGTTGGGCACCAGAAAGAAAGGACATAATTGGAGGGCTGGGAGAAGATTATTTCCAACACTCCATCTATAATCCTCCTATCCTCATTTCTACAATACTTGAAGGTCTTCAGAACACTTATTCCCACCACTATCTTCTGTTTGTTTACCTGTTTTCTTTTTTTCTGGTGTATCTTTGAAAAAAATTGCTGTAGCAAATTACTATGGCAAGTATTCAAGTTTCAATTTTCGTTTCAGACAGAGCTGTCTCGTTCTAAATGATAATGCATCATGCTCTCATTAAAAATTTTCAGTGTGTTGAAATTGATGAAAAGGAATTACTCTATCCTGTTTGCTTAGAAGCCATGAATACGATTTCTCTGTTCTCTTTGAGCCAGTTGCAAGAAAAATAAAAACAGTCGTATGTAGTTTATTTTTCTTGGAAACAAATTATTCCTAAGCATGAACTGGGTGGAATTCATGTCCAAAGAGATGATGCCAGTTTTTATAGAGCTCTTGAAACATGAGGAAATGGAGCTATACATTGACCTCAAGAGGCCACTAGTCCATATGGTCATCTCARGTGCTATTAATTCCATGTATACAATATGATATAGATTGTAATCCAATCTGATCTTGAAGTCATTGACAACTTTCCCAGCTAAATGTGTTCTATTCTTAGAGAACAGATCTATCTGAAAGGTTAGAAATGAGGATTTTGTTTATGAGGGTTTTTTTCTTCTTTTTTTTTCTTTTCATTCATTATCTACTTTAAATCTTCTTTGTTGCAATGTCACTTGTTCTTGAAATACCATAATGACGAAAAACATAKGTATTCCTTTTTCTTTGCCCTCCCTCAATATATTCTTGAATGTAATTATCACTCTCTCCTCTTGTTACAAATAACTGCAGTTTGTTCAATCCCGTAGTGGAAATGTTATTTTCTRTACCTCTAGACCATTCACCTTTGTGGACCATATTCAGTTGGTTTATGTCACCCTTGAAATGCAGTGCCCTAAATCAAACGCTGAGCTGAGAAAAGGAGAGATTCTGCCACTTGTCCTGAAGACTCCGTGCCAGTATRTTCAGCTAGAGCAAGGGCTTTGCCTGTGTCACCCAAGCATCTCCTATACGTAATTCATTGCAACTTGCAGATCCTTTTCTGAAAGAAATTGCTGCTTAACCAGAGGTTGCTCACACTGTGACTGTGCGGTTGATTATCTTGGCCGCAGTGATCCATCTGCACTTCTCCTTTCCGTGTTGCTTTTTATTTTTCACATGATTTCTGTAAACTGGATAACACATCAAGGAAATTTAAGGAGATTTTCAACAAGTGGTAATGTTAAGCTCTTGACTTTAAAAATAATTTAAAGTGCAGAATTTTTACRTAAAGGATGGGATGTTTCATCCCATTCAGAGCAGCAAAGAAATMCCCCTTGTCCTGATACTGCAGATACAGGACTGGAGCTGCCCAGCTGCATTACCTGTATTTACCTCTATAAATACTGTCTGATCACTTAAATTCTACTTCTGCCCATCAAAAAGATGGACACTTGGTGTGAAARAAAGCTCAAAGCCACTGCAAGTGACGGTTTAAGTTGATCTAATTCTACAAGAATTTMCCTGAAGTGGGAGGGGACAAGTGAAGTGTGTTGATAGTCTCTACTTTTCCTTCCTGAGCAGCTTGTCAAAGACTAAAGTCTTCCTGCTCTTCCCTTTTCTCATCCTTTTCCCTGAAATAGTCTTTAATTTTTAAATTATTAGAGAAAAAAAGAAACTAATAGGAAATATGATAGAAAAAATATTTGCATTTTTAGAGTTCTCTTCAGAAAGATGACWCTAAAATAATTACAGTTTGAACTGGAGCTTTGGATATATGGTATAAGATATATATCCATATTAAAAAAATGTCCAGGAACCTAATGTACTTGACCTTGATGYTCCCTTTGTTGTTTCAATGAAATGCAAATTTTGCAATTATGCTATGTATATACATTCCATAAAATTTCTAAGTTCATATTCATTAAAAAATTATCACAGATCTAATAAGTGGAAGTCCACCTAAATGTTTCAGCTGCTGTTGCAAAGTCACTATTTACATCCAAATATAGTTCCTAGAACCCCTGTGTGAATGGTATTTTCTTTGGTTTCTGTTCAAACCAAAATATTCTCCACAGGAAATAGGGCTGTGTAAGCAGGCCCAGACTGCTTAAAAATGGGATCCTCTGTACATATTGATCTGCTTTGCCCAGTTCATATATTCTTATTTATTTCTGATCTAAGGTAAAATTCACCTGGTGTGGTGGGTGAATTTTCCCTGCTTAGCGAGTTCAATATTTATATTTTTAGCAGGTGGATGAGCGGAATAACCTGACTCGGTTAATGTTTTTTTTCCACACTGTCTCATTTGGGAAACTATCAGAACTCTGGCATGTGAAATTAGGCATGTTAACTGGCAGAGCCCATCAAGCAGAAGGAAGAGCAGTAGTATCCCCAGTGCTACTCTACATTATGTATTCCAAGACTGTCGCTTTCTGACCAAAGAATATGTTCATTTATGTATTGCAGAGTCACATGCAGTTAAGGTAGCAGCAGGATTTGTACTTAGCTGTGTGAGCACAGGAKCAGTTCAGGCTTCTGTCCCTCTTACCTAGAGTGTTGTTGAGCCAGTTGCCCTGAATCCGGGTGTTTTCTGATTACCGATGCTGTGAATTGTGATATAAGCACAGAGACAGTTGAAAGTTACCCTAGATGAAAAAGAAATCAATAATAAATCTAGTTCCTAAATTATTTCTGCTAACCGTAGTGAAGTCAGCCTCAGATCCTACTAGGTTAGTAGTRCAACGTTACACTGAGGGCAACTGGCTGACTTTGGAGTTGTTGCAACTTTTGAGGCAGGTTTGTTTCTGAGAAATGCTCATTGAAAGGGTCAGCAACRGGGTGCAACAAGTGGATTGTTGCAGAAAAAAACTGTCTAATTCAAAAGGAAAAAAAAMCAAAAGACTGATATCTTAAGTTCAGCAAATATGAGGATAAATTCTGAAATGTATTAACAAGTATGTGTGAAGGAGAGCATGTACAAACATAAAAATTTCCTTTTAGCCATTTACACATATTTACAGAAAACATTGTGTTAGGAATGTCTGATTGCATTTAACATTTTATCATTTTGGAAGTAAATATTAAAATAATTGGAAAAATGTGATCTGTAATTCAAACTTCAAATGTGATTTTCTTTAACTTTTAGCAGATTTTGGAAAAGCTATTGTGAAGTATAGGAAGGAGTATTTGAACCCCCGAGGTCTTATAGATGTGTAACAAAAAGAACTCTTTAGGTGATTGGTATTAACCGTTTCTGTGGAGTTTAACTTATTATTTTAATTCATATTGTAGATGGAATATTTTGGAGGTTTAAGCAAATTAAATCATGTCTTGTGAAGTTTGGCTGAATCATGAAATTGATACTTTATTTTGCTAACTGAAATAATATGTATTATCCGATTATTTTTTCTTTCCATAAAAGAAATATCCATATTTTCATATGGATGAAAAACTTTTCATGAAATAGGATCTTAGCAAGATCTTGTATTTTCATATGACCAAATATACCTGAAATTAAAYGTATTCATAACTTTAAATTGTAATATGTTTATGGAAGAAACCATCTGCTTCAAGTTTTAAAGCAGAGATTGAAAGAGCTCTGTTTAACAAAGAGACTTAATTAATAAATTAACATTAACAAGCACATAAATTAACATTGAACAACAGCTAACTAGAATGTTAATGTTTGTAAAATCTTTCAGATCCTCACATCCTAGATCAAAAGACATGCAAAGCAGAATAATTCTAAGTGATGTGCTTTTAAAGTACAGTATCTAAGTTGCRTTTTAAACTATCCTAGTTTTTTAATCTGATGTAATAGCTTTTGAGCATTTTGGAGGGTTTACCATCTCCCATAGGATATTTCTTTCAGTGAGTCCTTGTGTTTCAAGAGTCTACCCTGATGAGGGTAGTTTTTAAATAAATAAAATCATCAACATAAAGAAAATGTTTCTTCAAGGTTGCTAAATGTGCTGCTGCTGACACAGAACCCTAAGGAATTTGCAGTGGAATATTGAAAAGCAAGTAGCCTGCATGTCACTGTATTCAGCTATAGGAGCAGGGAATAAAATTACTATTCATAATGCAAGCGCTTTATCACTGTTCTTGCAAAAAAACTGCTGTGAACTTTGAGACCTTGAAAACTAATATGCCAGAAACAATAGTGGAGAGATGGGAAGCTTAGAAAAGGTAATTATTGAGCTGTTGTTAAATAAAAACTCTTTTGGGTCCCTGCATCTAGAAATATATTAAAAAAAAAAAAAATGCTAGCTGGAGAGCTATCAGAGAGATGCATTTTAAGTCAAATCATTCCAGACTAGAGGGAATATAATTTGAGGTTTCACAGAACCTGTAGAGTTTTATAAACAGGATCAAGAGTTTTGTTAAAATAAACAAAACTGTAAAGCTATTTCAGATAAATACACTTCCCTCTCCCCAAGGGAAATTATGTGGTATTCACTAAAGCTGGGACTGGGAGAAGTGAAGGGAATGAGAGATGGTAAATCAGTAAGCAGAGAGATGGAATCAACACGTATTTGACTGGCACCGCACTGATCTAATCTAGCTTCCCTGGTCAAAACCACAGCGACAGAGCTGCACAGCTAGAGGTGCTGGAAGCGGCTTGGAACAGCCCTGGCTTCAGCTGGCCCTCCCCTAATGGCAGGAGCTTCTCCTCATCCCAGGCCGGGCCTCCTCTTCGCTTTGCCTGCCCTTTCTCTGCTTTCCCGGCTCTGGGCYCTCTGCTGTGCCGCCACACCGGGATCTGCTGCTGGGTGGTGTCCTTGAGGAGGGGAGCGCATGGGGCCCGAGAGCTGCAAGAAACGGGGCAGAGATCAGAGGCAGCCTTGAAGCGAGACGAAAATGTGTTGGTTTCACTGATAAAAGTCGACTAGCTATGTAGGTGTTTCAGCTTCCTTTCACTTGGCTGTGAACACTTGGAAAGTGTTTCCTAAGCTTCCAGCTATGTTTTTTTCTTTTATAGTCTGGACTGAGCTATAGTTGCTCTTCTGATACCAACAGTTTGTGGCAGAGAATCTATTTGATTTCTTGCAGACTTTTGTAGTGAAGCACACATAGGGAGGACGTATTTTCTTCGTCTGTAAATTTCAAATGTGTATGTGTAGGATGGAGAATTAGACATATTTCCAAGAAGCCTTTTCTAAAGAAGGTGTACTCTGATGTTCTAAGCCAATAAGGCTGTTTATATTTGATCTTTACAAAATGGATTCCRTTTGGATTTCCGTTTAGCAATGGAAATTTGGATTTCCATTTAGCAATGCCAATGATCTCAAATGGCAATGCAAAGATCTYGGGTAACTCTTAACACTTGCTTCCTTGCTTCCCTACTGTCCTCTTCTGCTGTTTTGAAATCGCTKTTGTTCTGTTAAGATGTAGTGTTGTGTGTTTAAATTTGTACCTCTACAAATTTACAAGGTATAAAATATGCCTTATAGCACTGGAAAGATTTTATTAGATCAACACCTAAAATCAGATTTATGACATTGCTTARAAGTGATTAAACTCTGCCTTGCAATCCTGTTGGCCTTTAGTCACAGTTGTGTGTAAGGCAATCTTAGCGAATGGGAAGATGAACTTTCAGTCAAAAATTAGAACAGATCGAGATTTTTTCTGAAGAAAATGTGCAACCCCTGCTGTTCACGTGACATTGCAACCAGGCCTTCAGAAAGCTTTTCAGATGGATATGGTTGCTTTCACCAAGCAGTCAAAATGGGAAAGAATAAACGCAGAGGTGCTAATAGGAATACTATCTCTGTCTACCTCACGTATTTAACCTTCCTGTTTTTAAACTCTACTYAGGAAAAATAAAAGGGTTCTCATTTTACTTCAGGATACAGATACTCATTGCATTTCATTTCAAGTCTGTAGCGTATGAGCCTACTAAAATTATTTGCTCTTGGTTTATGTTAGAAGCGAGAGAAAAAAACACTGATTTTTTTTTTTTGTCTTAACATGCCCTCTAATTTAACTGTGACAGAATTATACTTGATAAAGTGACTCACTTGGTGGAGCCACTAAAAATGAGGAGTATTAGCATCAATTAATGCTCCTGTCACTAGGCATCATTAAATAAAAATGTAGGCACTCAATTTTGACACATTATAAGATATTTTATTTTACAAATATTTGTATTTTTTCTGTTTAAGAGACGTGTCTTTAGGTGTATATTGAGACTATCTTTATAATCCCTTCAGTAAAGCTTCAAATTGGAACTGCTGGAACATAATCACTATTTTAACAAAGAGCCTGCTTGTTTGGTAATACTGGTAGGCCTGGCAGGAGGCTGTGAAGACTCTGTAATTGATCATTGTCTAGAGGCCGTGCTACAGCAACTGTCAAGTCAATTAAAGAATGTAGTGATATATATTAAAATATAATGAAGGTATTTTTTCTCAGTTGYTCTTTCATAAATATATAGGCTTTGAAATACTGCCTTAAATTATGCTATTACTCTAAAAATGTGTGCTGTTAGGTTAAGTTTCTTTTGCTTGAGACTATCATGTTTCAAAGCAAAGCTGAAAGCCAGCCAGCTTTGATTAACTGTAGGTTATGATGGATGCACCCTGGATGTGGATTTGTGGGTGCTGATGCCCAACAGCACTGAGAACAGCAGCACAATTACAACATTCTTGTATAATTAAAAAGTCTGTAGAATGATGGGATAAATATTGACATATTGCATCCATTCTCCCCATCCCTCCATCCCGCAGTGTGCCACCTTTGGTGTTCTGCTGAGAGCCGTGTTGTCAGGGTGGTATCAAGGCCTGTTGTCTGGGCAGGTCTGCTTCGCCACTGACGCAGAATAACAACAGYGCTTCTGCTTTCACCGCAGCTTTGCTCTGCTGCTTTTACCTTCCTTGGAAAGAGAGCTTTGTGTCACCTGCAGAGAGGCAGATTTAAACGTGCATCCCAGCTGTTAAGTCTGAAAGCGTCCAAACACATAGGACATACCTTGACGTTTCACTTCYGTCCTGGAACTTACCTGTGTTGTACCTCTGAATGTGCACTCAAAAGCATCAGCCCGTGGTTGGGCTAATCTCATCCAAACCTCATCAGTCAAAAGGTAGGCAGTTATCTAAGCAGTTCTCTGCGTTCTTCCTTAAACACAAGGTTTATCAACTGTCCTAAAAATGTAGCCTTAAAAACAGAGGCATGACCTGCCTCGTATGACTGGTTGAACYACTCGGGTTCAGCTTCTGAACAGTCAAGGTCAGGTGAGAGAAATTCCACCATGGAAAACAGTTCCGGTATCACATGTTGCCTTCTGGGATAACTTGTTCGTATTTATGAATATTGTGAATACAAGCAGGGTGATATTTTTATGCAGAATCTTGCAAGAATACTGCCAAATCAGTGCCTGCACTGCCTTGCTCTGTATCCGTGCTTGAAGCATTTAGAGTTGGGATGTTCGCCTTCTTGACAGTTTGAGCCTAGATTAAGTTGTGGACTGTTGGTTAAGTTCCAGAGGTYGAGGAAAGGTTGTTATTACGACTGACGGGAATTGGCTCAGGCCCAGGAGTCAGTAGTTAACTTTGATGTGGGATATCAAGAAGATAAGGGKATTAGCAGTGTAACAGGCTATAAAGGTAATTGAGACAATTGCTTGCCTATGTATTAGACTTTTCTGTTGAGGGCAGACCTGTATTTCTTTTACGCTTACCATATTTTTGCTCGGTTCTAATATTATTTCCACTACATTTGCTTGTGGATAAATTGTTAACTAACTAAAATGAAAGACAGTCATGTGGAAGGAGGTTGTTTTTGACTTGATCCTGAGCTGGGCACATTTATGAAGAAAACATTTCAGATTTATTTAATGATCTCATCCAAACTGTCTTAAATGTTCTGAAAATAATCTAATTTATTTTGAAGTGATTTGGAAAACTGTTGAAGTCTTAGCCTTGTCACAGAAGCAGCTCCAAATTTGAAGGTTGTTTTTTTTTTTTTGTCTTTGATCTCATATGGTCATGTTCTCATTCRTTGCTATCTGTATTTTATGTGTGTGAAGAAAACAAGATGAATGGAATGAGGAAAGATGAATATTGAGACACTAGTATTCTTGAAACTGACTATCTGTTTCTAATTTAATTTATAGCCTTTTTAGCTTGTCAGTGCCTTACCTGCTAATGCACACACRTCAGGGGAACATCTGGTGTTTATGAACAGCTTCGTAAATTGGAATTTTAGCTGATATTCAGCCAGTTGTTGAGATAATTCACTGGCCTTAGTAAGTAAAATGTTTGTTTTGCTTGCTAGTGTTTTGTCTGTGTGGCTTGGAACGTAGACATATAAAGTCTCAGTTATATAATATAGAGTGAAACACTCTACCTATAGTAGCACAGTCTCTATTCCTCTGGAATCTACTTAATTTTCCAGAATCTACTGAAATATACTTAAATTTCCTGAATGATCCCCAAATGCACACAAGTACTYTCTAGTTAGATAATTAATTATTAAAAACTATGGGCAGTATTAAATAATCAGAAAGTATTTAGTTGTACCATTTTTTTTGTAAACTTTCATTGGCTTTTAAGTAGAAGTGTCAGATAAGCATAGTTTGCTTTTAAATATTTTAAAGTATAAAAACCAGCTTTATATCAGATCTGTTTGTATGATAGGAAAAAAATTACCCTTTTCTCCTCAGTTACTTTATAGAGAAGAAAAAGAAAGATTTTAGTGCACAATGAAAACAAATCCTTTCCACCACTTTTCATATGTAAAATCCTTGAAATATATGTGAATATTCCTTACAGGTTATTATCTTTTTGGCTAAGCAAGTCAGGCTTACAGGTTCTTACAGGTTACAGTATTTGGTGCTTTTGTCCACAGGTCAGAATGATCTATACAAAAAGTAGTTAATAATTCATTCAAATATTGCTTTCTAGTAACACTTCAGTTAATCATATGAAAGAARATAGTAATTATAGGAGGTGATATGATTTCTAGAGAGGAAAGAGTATTCTTTATGAAGCTTTTCAAACCTCTTGGTTGGTTGGAAAGCAGAGTTTTCTTGGAGTCTCTTCAGTTGTTCAGAATGCTTCAGTTAATAAAACTAGCCATTAATATCAATTTCATTTATATTTTTACATATGTTTTCATGAGTGAATTATGAAATTTTTACAAATTTATTAAAAATACTGGATARCTTTAACTTACTTGACTAAAAGTATTAAAATATTTAATGTACTAACAGCAATACCTTTATCAGAGCTAAACACCACCATTGTATTATGCTGACTATCCAAATGACAAAATTGGAGTTTTGAGCTGTACTGAAACAYACCATTCAGCTGATTGTTACAGCACTAATGTTTTTTCTTGCATAGAGCAAGMAGACCTCGGATCATTATCTTATTTTCAAATCTAAAAGCAAGACAACTGAAGTTCTTMAGAAAAGAGAGCTTTTGAATACCTGTGCTAGCTGAAACATACCATCCTGCTTTCTGTTTTTAAATACATTTCAATAATATTTTGAAATTACTTGGGATTTCTACAGCAGAGGAAGAAGCTGCTTGCTTGTTTTGCRTGTACCTTGGGACTGAACTTGAAATCATCACATGTTCTTGAACACCAATAGTTACTTTTAACTTGCATGTGGCAACTGGTGTCCTTTTGGGAAATAAAACTGAAAATGTTAATCTCGGAGCTTAGATCTACAGATCAACTTGTATTAAACTGATGAGAAAAAAAAATATATTAAAATGGGCATTAGGAGATAAGCATTTGGTGATGTTTTCATACTAATATTTTTCAAAGTTGGTTTTTTGGGTTTTTTTTCCTTCCCCTTAAGAATATCAGTGTGGCTTGGGCAGCAGATGCTTTGAGATATATGCTGAGCTTCTCATGAATATAAAGTTTAAAATACGTCCCTTTTTAAGTTCCTTACATTCCACAGCATAGTTTGATTTTGGTCTCAAGGTGCACCAGGAGAATTAGGATTTAATGGAAATGCAAAAGTCGTGAAAGATGGTAACAATAAACTTCYTGGGCAGTAAAGCTTAGTATTGTCAGAGGGAGAGAGTGTTGTTTGGTCAAGTTATTCCTCAGAAAAAGTCTTCTGTAGTGTAAGTTTMTCGCTATGTTTTCAGATTCATGTACATGAAGATATTTTTATGTAGTCTTGGAAAATAYTTATAATATGAAAGGACTGCAAAAACTGTCTGCTTTCCTGCACATGTCCATCTCCGTTTCTTTTTGTCTCAGCAGTTTAGCACAAATCGKGAAACCTGAGCACCCAGATCGTGCACATAAACACGTGTTTAGTGGAGAGTGAGGGAGRGGAGGAAGGTTGAGCTCGCAGAGAACAGCGTGGGAGTGTTGGTGCAATGTGGGAGGCTGGAGGGTTGGGAAGAGAAGGGTCTCTGCGACGTCTGTGACAAAAAGAATATGAATAGGRGAGTAGGAGTGACCAGTTCAGGGCATACAGCTTAGTCACAGATTATGTTCCTAAAGAATACAGAGAAATGATGCATACACTTTATTCAGAACATAAACTGAATCCATCAGCATCACTATCTTTACGTTTTGATCTTATCGTAATGCGATAAGAATATAAAAATAGATCTGTGCTAATTCACTAATAATATAGATAACATGGCTGTGCTACTTTTTAATTATTTTTTTTAAAATTCTGTCTGTTTGTGTGGGTTCTTTATGTATATATAGATATGACTCTAAAAATATGTAAAGATTACAGGGGATGGCTACTAGGAAGTACTTTTTTTTTTTTTTGCAAATATTGATTTTATTAGAAAATTCAGTGGCCATAACACAGTTATTGAATTCTGTATCTTATCTCCGTTACAAAAATAGTATGGGTACACTAGTTCTTTGTTTATTTGTTTTGTTTTGTTTTGCCAAAAGCAAAAATAGAAAGTTTCAAGAGTTAAAAASAGTATTGCTCTGTCTACTAATTATAAACACTAATGCAGAGTTAAGAATTAATTTGGAAATGTACCATGTACAGACAAAGGATTTTTGTTTAATAAAATGTTTAATAGTTGGGTCTTGATGATAATACACTTAAAACTATTATATAATTGAATTTATATGCAATATAAATGCCAGGTTGCCATGACACTATAGGTCTTTCAAGGAAGCTGTTGCTTCTTTAAATAACAGCTCCTGCTATTGAGAATGTGCATTCTACATGAAGATTGCCTTATTGTTTTTCAATTGACAATGTTTTTTAAAGCATTTTAAATSAACACTTTTTACTGTAAAATGTCAAATGCAAGTGCACTAAATATAGCAAAATAAGTTAGATATGTGTGTATGCACACAAACACCAACAAGAAGAAGCAAGGTTGCAGGGAGTTATGACTAGTACTTGCAAGGAATTACAGAWGACTGTAATAAATTGTTCTATTAAAAGACAATTTTTTTCTTTCGATATTGTGGAGTGAAAACTCAGATTGAGCAGCCATACTTCTAGGATAAGGCAAAGGCTCTCCATAGGTCTGTAAATTGAAGAACCTAAGCTTTGTAGTTCTGACCTTATATCTCCCTTTGCTTAGATACCAAATCATTTTGAAGCTCTTTASTATGACTGAGTGATAATAGTGCAAGAAAGCCTGTTGTTTATTTATTTTTAACCTAAAATGACTCTCTCCTCTGAAGCAATGTTAGATGTTATCTTTTAAAGCCGTATGGAAGGCAGTTTTGTTTTATTCTGCAGGTCAGACCTTTCACGAGACGTTGTTGGGCTTTTGCATTGTGCCTTTGTTTACAGCTCTTGCCAGCAAGCTGGTCAACAGCTTAGGGTTTCCTCACTGTTGTGCACCCATGTGGCTGAAGATAGACTAGGGGCCATTAAGTCATGCTACTCTTACAGGGTTTCTCTGGAGTGTGGTCCTAGCGGAGTTTCCACATCCACACATTTGTTCTTCATGTCTATCTTAACGTTTCTGTTACCATTTTCTGCAAAAACCAAACCAACAAACCCTGTCTTCTCTTGTTGACAAATGCCATGTAACGAAGTAGAAACTTGCAGCTTTATAGTTAATAGTCCCCTCTCTGTGGCTATATTTGCAATCTCAGTCTCCTAGTTTGCTAATCCTCTGGTTAGTTGTGCTGCAGGTTGGCAGAACCTGAAGAAAAGCACTCCTGAAGCACTCCTGAAGCACTCCTCTCACGTGGACTGCACTGGTCGGGTGTTTGCCCAGACTGGTGGCTTTGTTGCTGACCATCTGCATTGCTTGTAATGTTGTGTGGTGAGTACCAGTCAGATGAACACTATGATGGCCTATGTTTCTTAGCAGAAGGGCTTGGCTCTTGGCAGGAGCCAGGATGGTTAGTGCTTGTGCTCAGGTGTAAACTAGGGAAAATGAGGAAAAAMCCTTTTTCTTCTATGTTAAAATGTTATTCAGTGGCCTAGAAGATGCCTAGAAGGCCCCTTCTTAAGTACAGCTTTACAAAGATGTTTATGGATAGTATTGCCTTTAATACCACCTTTTGAAATTTTGGGAAAGTTTCTGGTAGCCTTGACCTTCAGGGGTTCTTTAGCTTCCTCAAGTTGGAGATTAGGACTGAAATTTCTTTCTCCTAAGGTTTGTTTTTTTTTTTCGCTTTCTTCAGTGCAATTTAATGGAAACTGTCAATGTGGTCTTCTGTTTTGTGGTCTACTGTTTTTAAGTACCGCTCCTTAGAGAGGTTCATTTTGGACAGACAAATCACAACAGCTACAGCTGAAATCTTTGCACACTGATTAAGAGTTAATGTAAAGGGCGTGTTTTAATCCTATTGCTTTCAGCAGATTTATCCTTGAAAGATATTTACTCGTTGGTTGTCCTAGATGCACAGGAAGACAGTCAAGATGCAAGGGATGTGATTTAATCAGGCTCCTGTTGTGCTAACTGCCCTGAGAAATATCCAGAGCTAATTCGGGCAGTGTAGGTCCTGCTTCTGCTCTGGAGGAGGGCTGGATTTCTTCCTTGTGAATGTTACTCTCTGTATCCTGGAGAGATCGCCTGGATCAAAAGCCTTGCGTGGCACTTGGGTGCCAGCCCTGCCAGCTGTGTACGGGTGGGCAGGGAGCAGGGAGGATGAGGGGGGCACAGATTTTGTTAATCAGGATTAGATCTCTTGTCTTGAGACGTCAAATCAAACTAGCATTTTTTTTTTTCTTAAAAGCAGCCAGTCATTGTTGTGTTGTTAGCAATATCTCCCAACACCTGAAAATAAGAGCTGCTCCATGCCAACTTTGCTGGGGGGAGAGCAGACTGCAGTGGAAACTAAAACAAAGGTCCTGATCACATTTCTTTGGCAGCCTCAAGCCTGTGAGCAGAAAACAGACAACTCCCTACGTCTCTGCTTTTTCCCTCAATGTAGCACAGCAAGTAACTGCCATATATTCGTTTCCCCAAAAGAAATAGTTACTCTCTTCCTGTGATTTCTGCACCCCTGCGGCTACTTCTGTCTGAACATTCCTCCTAAACAAAATAATTTCAGCAGTTGCTAGTGTGCTTGGAGTGTAGACTGATACCTGATACAAAATACATGAAAATGCCAGCTTTTTATATATATATAKAGAGAGAGATTCTGTGAAGGTGGGGAGCAGGGAGCAGAGTGGCTGTGAAAGAGATCTCCTAAACTTTGTAGCAGATTTGCCAAATGCAATAGAAATTTCAGATGCAATTGAACACTCAGGAATTTTCATAGCGTTTAAGCATTTTGTATTGGCTTCAATTACATGGCTAATTATATATTTATGAGGAAAAACTCATTCTCTTCCTAATTAACATAGATAATATAATATTGGAAATCTTCAGAATGCGTATCAGAATTTCTCACTGAAAATTTCAATTTAAGGAATAAAAAATGCATTATTCTATTAAGATCATGGAACTCAGTGCATTCTTTAATGAGTGGGGTTTTGTTGTTGTTGTTCATTTTTTTTTTTCCAGAAGAATTTTAGTTCAGGAAATATTTTTGCTTCTGTCACCAGAGATAGTATCTCGTTGGCAGTAGGAAGTCTGTCTGTTTTCATTTCTTCATAAGTGCACATCTTTTTCTGTAGCTAATGATTCCATACAGAGGAGAAGGGATTCATCCAGCATGGGAAACTGTGTGTACATCTCTTCCTCAGCAAAGGTATAATGGTTTCATGTAAAGGTGACAAGACAGGAGGATGGCAGATGATTTGGCTTGTTTAACACTCTCTTTCTGCTTTCCAWCTGTAGGTATATGAGTGTTTTACATTTTCCACTTCTAACGCTGATSTAAAATTTAGCAACTCTATAAAATTGGTTCTGCTAATAATGCTATCAGCCCTTCTGTTACACATTCTGGGTTTTCTGAGGATTTTTTTTTAGTGATTTCTCTGTACTGAAATGCCTAATATTACTAGTCTCACATGAAATCTTTTCACATATTTTCCTACCTCCATTGCTGGATCACTTATGTTGGTGATTGCAGAGATAGCTGCATCAGATTCAATTTTTAAGTTGTTTCATCCTTTGAGATATACCTTTCTGTTCAGTGATCTTGTCTGTTATTTTAAAGGCAGCTCACTTCGAGAATACCAAATTATCTGTCAATTAGAGAGTTTTCACTGAGCCTAGAAACTGGTATGCTATTGAAAAACGTCATTTTTGATGTATCTCATGCTTTGCTCTTTTTGCTGGACGTTTCTTTCAGTGGTGGTTTGATTTTTGTCCTGCCACAGCTCGCTCTCTTTTTTTTTTTTTTTCTCTCTGCTTTTCTTCTTAGAAAGTTTCTTTAGTCCAGCATAATTGTAATTCGGTCTTGTGCTGGTTTTCACTGTTTCCTTGATTTTTTTCTTTTTTTTTGTCTTCACTTTCTGTCACTGCACTGTTATTATAGCAGTAAGGATTCTATGTTATATATAATAGCTTTAGTATTATTATTAAGTAGAATAATTTATACCTATCCCTGTAATACACAGAGGCATAYATTTGTGAACAAAAGGTTACCAGAATTTTATTTAAGTCACAAAGGCAGGCATTTAAAATGCAGGAATGAAGCTTTCCCATGCATGCTTAATTGGCCTCTCCACGTATGTTATTCTCTTTAATTAGATGATCGCTCTCTGTTTTTCACCATTGCGGTCCCTGCGCGGGACGTGCTGCGTAACTGTGCAGATATTCACAGTTTCGTTGTAATCTTCCAGCACACAAAAAGAGAGTGATGCTAGTACAGGATCCAGGAGCTGCAGCGCTGAGAAGGGAGGTCTGGATCGCACGCGTCGGGGCATCACGTAGGCGCGTGAGGAGCCGAGGAAGCGGCTGGGAGCTGGCGTGTTGTCAGCAGGGCCTGGCCTGCGAGGCCCAGAGCGAGTCTGCAGGGCAGGGAACGGCTTCCCTCTSAGCTGCCTGCACGTGCTCCAAGGCTGTTAAAATGACTTAGGGGAAAACAAGCCAACGACAGCAGGGAATTTCTAAGCAAATTTGTGTTGTCCTCATTAGGTGTAGGAAACGTGTAGGTGTACGTAGGAAAGACGTTGAGAAATTAGGTGGCAAAGTTTGGGTAAAAAGCCTGATGAGCGCCAAATACAATTGCCTGGACTGAGCGATATTGACACGTACAGAACAGCTCCTACTCGGCTTCTAGAGTAACTGCGAATAGCAGTGCCACAAAATCTCTACCTCTGCAAGCAAGCACCCTGAAAACTGAACTCAGGCACTTGCATTAATAACTTGAATTCTTATACTTACCCTGGAATTACATGGCAACTTGTGGGATAAAGTCYAAGTTTTTAATGCAGCGTTTGACTGTCTTGGTGCCTTCAGCAGTTAACAGCACAGCAGTTAACAGAAATCTGCCTTTGAGATGAACTGGTGGTAGCAATTCATTCCTTTCCTTTCTGTGCTTTTGTTACTATGTCGGGAGGTTTCCATTGAGACTCGAAACTATTTCCTAGCTAGAAGAGGAATGAAATAACTCCCGAAGCCTTTTTCAGTCCCAAAGTATGGCAGAGACACCAACTCTTTGGGGCTTACCAGCTCTTCAATGCTCTCCTCTTGCCACTGGTTTCTGATGCCTTTCCTTAGTCTTCTCAGCATGGCCTTGTGATTCCAATCCCACCTTTTCCTTTTCCCTTCTCCATCTGTTCCTTGGGTTGAAATGAATATTATTTAAAAATATGCCATTCTGCTTTTAATTGGAATTATGTTGTTAAAATACAATAGAAATGGATTGGATTTCTCAGTGTTATTTTCTACTTCACTAATAATTTGTCAAAGAAAAATTCAGATGGTGATTTATCAAATTTCATACCAGATCTGTTGTTTTGTGAGCTTTACAGTCTTAGCATATTTATATTCCATATTCTTCTTTTTACTGTTCCAGAAGCTAACTTTAAAAAAAAAAAAAAAAAAAAAAAAAAAAAAAACACCACCACACATCCATGATATAAAAAAGCCATTTTTGAAAAAAAATTGAAAAAATTCACTTCAGTGCAGGTTGAAAGGAGGAAGGACAATCAGTCCTTTTTTCTTTCTTTTTTTTTTTTTTAATTCCTTTTGATACCTGATATCTCCATTGCAGTGGTCTCATTATTCTGTTCGTGTTGAGAGGTGTGAATACCAATTCTGTGTGAATCAACCAATTCTTTGAAAGTGTGCTATGGTTTGTGAAAAGGGTGAAATTTTCCTGTCRTCTGTTCTTAAGGAAACATGGTAAYTGCAAATGCCTTCCCAGTACATGGGTATGTATGTAAGGTCRTGCTTGTATAGTGTAAACGCCTTTCAATTATTACTATTAAATTAACTRTCTGCAGGTAGACTTTTGTCTTTAAATACATAATTAATGTAAGAGCTGAACATATCTGACTTTAGACTCTTAAAAGTTATGTGCTGCCATGTTTCCTTATTAGGTATTGAACCATGATGTGAAAATCGATAACTCTGTGCTAGATTCATATTCTTCCCATACAGTGTGTCTGAAAGAAATAGAATACTCTATAATCCTGAATAGAAACATTTAATCAAGGATTGTTTAAAGACAGCAGGAGGAAATACTGAGCAAAGGTATGTGCTCTATATTGCTCATTATGGCACGGAGCTGAGGTACCAGGAGCTCTTGCCTCTACTCAGCCTGCAGGCCCTTGAAGCTCTCTTGAAATTGGACACGCAGTAGTTTTGAGGAAAAAAATGCTTAGCAAAGRTGATTCTCTGGACTTTGGTGTATGAAATCCTCCTGTGTTCAGGACCTGGAYGTTCAGGACATTTTCTGCAGCTGGCTTGCTTTCCTGAGCGGATCAGTAATTTGCTGTTTRTAGCAGCACTGCATATCCACTGCTRCTACGAGGAGGGATTACTGAAACCATTTGATATTATTTGCTTGTTTGTTTTGGTATTATTCTTGTATCAACTTTGAGCTTAAGCCAATAGTACACAATAGTGTGTGACACGCTTGTCAAACAACTTACTWTACTAATTTGTGAAACAGTTCTAAGCAGGGTGATCAAGCTAGTGCTCTGGACTCTTCTCCCCCTTCCCATAACTTCGTCTTTGCTATAACTACCTTTTTTATACATTAACCAGAATAATCAGGAATGATGCGCTAAGAAGGTTGATTCAATTCTGGGGAGCTGAATCTTGGTGCCAGCTTCAGAAGGTTCACTGCCTTTTTATAAGTAGTCTTTTTCAGACTGTTTGAAGTATTTAAAATAGTTTCCTTCACTTTAGAAATACATTTTATTGCTGAATGGTGTTAGACAGAAGTGAATCAATTTATGCAAATGACTATTCTGCATGGCAGAGATAAAAAAATAAATTTTAACAGTTTCAGACATCTGTGACAGAATTTCTGAATTAAACAACTGGATTAGTTAAACTGAAAAAATTGAGGAAAGTAGTAGATGCCCAACTTTTAATTCTTTAAGATTAAATGTACAGTACTTCAATATGCAAGAGAAAATGTCACACCTTCAAAACTTCACATCACTTCTTTATAGTTAGAGGTGTCAGTTGTTTAATTAGATTTCTGTTTTAATAAATGTAATTCCACAATATATTATTCTTCAGTAGTTCACATGCTTGTGAACTGCCCAACCTTTAGAATGTTGTATTTGGAYTGGAACTACCAGTCTGCTTTTTAGGAAGGAAGTCCATCTCATTTTTCCCAAATATAGTTGTATGGGCCTTTCGCAAAAGGAGGACTTGAAACTTGTAGTATCTGATCAGATCATTCAAAAAGATAGAGGTGCTTGAGCTGAGAATTCATGCACCAGYGCCTTGAAAGAAAGCACCTAATGCCTTTTCATGGTTTTGCCAAAAGCACCCAAACATGTAAATCATGTAAATTTCAAGACTTTCGAAGCATTTTTTTGGGGTGTTAGTAATAGAGACATGCACAGATCCCGCCCAAACTGATTCTGAAAGAGATTTAGAGATTCARAACTGATAGTGACGCAGGTCTGAGGGGTGCGATACATACAGCTCAACCCTGCTCATAGGCAGAGCTAGTCAGATCGCACTCTGTGCAGTTGTGCTAGCAGCCAGGTCCGTGATGGGCCTAGCCCCGGGCATCCCATCGTGCGCAGCGCTCTGCTGTGACACCTAGCCCTGATTAGGGCAGAGCTGCCTCATGAGCAGCTCCGCGCAGGTTCGTGTAGACCTATCCCAGACGTAGAGGCGTACTCGTTACACATTTTTGGGGCATAGCTTTTATCCTCCCTCGGAGGAGTTTCAGCATCTGCCATTCCTTTATCAGTCGTTCTGCTGAAGCTTCATTCAAGGGCACTTCCACTCACTGGGTAACTTTCATTCATTCAGAATGCAATGAATGAATGTTTCTGAAATTAGGAGTGAGATGGGCAGCTAGAAGAGCGTTTGTGCACATCAGCAGGTGCATCTTCCCGCTCTTGCAAAAGTCCACGTACATGCAGATCGGTAGTCCAGACCATGTCTGATAGTGGTGGCAGCACGTTAACTGTTCTTGTGTTGCCTCCGTGCCTCGCTCAAGCCTTGTGTGTTCTCAAGAGAATTTTTTCTCCATATAGAATATCCTCGTAGAACGTTACCAAGTTGCCTTTTATCCAGCAATGTGTAATTGAAAACTAAAAATGAGATCAATAAGTTCCAACAGGTTTAAATAAATACAGTGGGATAGCTTTTGCCTTTCCCTTGTTCAAAACAAATTCAAATTCGATTTGATTTGCTTCAATACCTTCCTGCCCCAAGGGAAAATATTTTTAGAACAGTTCTGAAGCCTGGTATTTTATATAGGTAAAAGCACCTGGAGTTAGAGGATCTGTGTAACCAGAAAGATGTATTTTCAGGACCTTTTTCAGTTATCTGTGAAATGTATAGTAAACAGCATTTGYGTCATTAATGGCTTAAAATATACCTTTAGAATTTTACTACCTCAGTGTARGAAATGTACTTTTTTCTTTTAAAGGTTGAGGCAGCACTAAGWCCTAACTTACATTTTCACTCCAAACTTTCACAGCTCCTTCTTCACTGTATTTTCCTTTATCAACATACATGGATTTAATAGAGTAGATAGGGAATGTAAAGAGTTTGCATCATTCACTTCCTGCTATTTTGCCCCCCTAAAGTGTTTATTCCAGGAGAACTGTCCTGTCTGCTGTAATTCCGAATGCAAGAAGGGTGAGGGTTGGTGTGACCTCTGTAGCAGCAGAGCATGTGGCAGGGTAGGAGCATCCTGTGCAGTGCRGAGAGATGAGAGGAAAAGCTTTGGAATCCACATGGCTGGAATGAGCGCTGTGAAGTCTCTACAAAACTGTTCCGCAGCCTAAGATGAAAGAAAGTTTCCTTCTTGGGYTTGTCTCTTATCTCTTCAGTAAGCCCGCTGTGCATTGTGCATTATGTGGTGGCAGKTTGTTGGGGTCTGTTTTGGTTCCCAGTGACAGTGTAATTTCTCTGGTGCTAAAGTGCTGGCAGCATCTGGGTTTGGAAACGTGCTTGCATATCATATATGCAATCAAAAGTTCCTGCGTGTGGTCTAGTGTTACATAAATTCCTCTTCCAAAGAGGAAAGGCTACCATCAGTAGGGGAGACCCTGCACCATTCCTGTCTGTCTGCAAGAAGTCCCTTCTCTCTGCTCCCCTGGGCTCAAAAGCAGTCTCACACAACCAAGTATTTTCACAGGGCTGTGTTCATAAGGGGAGATGTCTGAAGTCAGGTGAGATCAACTTCCTCCTCGTCCACTTTATGCCAGTTTTTGAAATATGATTAGTAACAGAGACAGTCACTGTAYGTCTTGCAGCACTGAGCCTATGATGTAACCATCACGAAATGGGCAAGGACTTGACAGGCATAACCAGGCAGTCCTATGGGGCAGCCCCCTGGCACTGCTGCTGTCTCAGGAGGCCGCAGAGGGAGCAGACCCGGGAGGCCCCAGCACCTCCCCAGGGAATGCCTGGCTGGCCACACGGAGCCAGTTCGGGTTAGCCTGAATCCGGGCACCTGCTGGTTTCAACCCTGATAAAAGCTGGCCCTCCCATGTGAAGGTACAAAACCATGGCATACATGTAGCAGGGAGATTTCATTTTGAGAACAGTGTTTSGGAAGGCTTGTCTTCATATTTAATGGGAATTTTCTGTCATGCAGCTCCTGCTTTTTTCAGATGTTAGATATAAGAAGCAGTGAAAAACATGAAGGTGCGTATGATGAGAGGTCATGGTGCAACTGTCTTTCCTCTTACATTTAAGGATTCCAAGCAAAGTTATTTGACTGGCYCCGTGGCAAGCAAGCACACACAACTTCAGACTCTGTTGCTGTTTTTCCTGGTGTTCCTTCTTTCACTCAAACTCATAGCAATATCAGGAAATGATGGGTAGGTGGCAAGCTTGCCAGCAGCAGGTCCCTCCATGCCGGTTACTGCCTCAGTGGTTTTTTTTTTTTTCCTTTTTTCTTTAAAATAAAGATAAAAAAAGGAGAGGGGAGGCGAGGAGATAAAAGGGGCAAAAAAGGTAAGTTACTGCATTCTCCCATGTTTTCTGCCTTTTCAGGAATGATTGCTTATCCSTGCCTGTGCTTCTCGAAGGAACTTGTACTGACCAGCCCTGATTGGTACTGAACTATGTCTTTTACTTCCTGCAGAATGTCATGTAGCTTCTTACTGCTCCTTAGAGCTCTGCTTAGTTAGCGCTGGCTCTGTTAATACTGGGGTGAAAATTAGAGTGCTATAATTAGGAAAGCCATAAATGCTGGCCTAATAATTATATGTTACCATCTACTTTATGGGGTTTTATGGAAACTGCAGTTATAATGTTATGAGGAATTATACTGATCTTTAATTGCATAATCTTTTAAATTATGCAGTCCATGAACATAGACTTTTTAATGCCTTATACTATAGCAGTTAATTTTATATCCCCATAGTTCTGGAAACCAAAGTGATTCTTTTAACGAGGCCTCTTGAAATATGTTTCAGTAACAGCCAAGTTGTGAGGTTTTCCTATTTTTCCTTGCATGTTTCCTTCATAACTAAGCTATTTACTCTGAATAGAGACTCACATGTGGAATTACTCTCAGCTTTAACTTTCAAACAGATTTAAGCTTTCTGTTGATAAGAACAGAACTCACATAGTTTCTATGTGCAGCKAGACAGAGGTTGACCCAGCGTGGCTTTTAGCCAGCTGGGCACAGGCAAGTCCYGTAGACAGGGCCAGGTACAAATCCAGGTACCTTTCCATGAAASGAAATGCTCCTACTCATGCCCCTTTCCATGAAAGAAATAAGCAGATCCTGTGGTATGTTGAAAACATATCCTGCTGGGCAAACTGGGTCTTTTTTTTCCCTGTTGGCATATATTTTTGGATACAATGAAAAATGTTATGCATATTGAAAGAAAAGCTGAAAAACACTTTATTTCTGGTGTGTGTCAATGAGAAGGGAAAGGCAGGTGGGTTGGAGATAGTATACAGATTTTTCTTTTGAAATTTCCTAAGAAAAATAAGAGAGATTACCTGAATTGTTCTAAGGAGCCATTGCTCTTTCTCTTCACCTGATCAATTTTGTGCCGAGGAAGTGACCTGGCAGATCAACTCCCACCCCACCCCCCGAGGAAAGAAGGTAAATACCATCATAGTTTACCCCAAGAAATTTTGTACTTCATTGAGATTGGGTGGTGGTTTACTCAGTTTGAAGGTGACAGGGAAGAGAAGTCGCTGAAAATAAAGTCAAGCTTGAAGGAAAGCAATGACAAGCAGGAGGAAAAAAAAAAAAAGAAAAAAGATTGCAGAATAATGATGTTTAAATTGACTAACCTCTGCTTTAACAGCTATGGGCAGCCTCTCTCCTGCACACACTTTCAATCACACAGTCCACAAAGGACAGAGGAAAATCCTTTTACTTCTATTCTGAATTCATTGAACTGTAATCTCAGACTAATATATTCACAGTCTCAATCTATGTTTTGTGGGCTGAAAAATCCTCCTGGGAATATCACTTCTGTGTTGTTTCTCTTTGTAGAAGGATGGTCCAGGATTTTAAAAAGCCAAGGTTAGAAAAATGCCTTTGAGTGAAAAACAACAACAGATGTCTGATTATTCCATGGGAACCTTATTGTCATTCATTCAAATTCTCTTCTTGATGTAATTTAACATAAATAACAATTCAGAGTAAGTAAAATAGAGTATGAAAAATGTCATTTGACAGAGATAAATTTACGAAGTAGTTGAAAGTATTGTCAGGAGTTTACTAGCTGAATTAGAAGCTTACTGCAGGTGGAAGGATGTTTCCCCAAAAAGAAAAGCACTTTTTTTTTTGTCTTTTTTTATGAATCTCAATGTAAAGAGGCAACTCATCTTTACAGGTGTAAATCAGAGTGTAAATCAAAGTATGTAACAGTGGTCATCTAAAATGCTGAGCCAGTACAAACCTGAATATGAAGAAGTCTTACTGCCTTCCAGGAGTCCTGTTATAAATTAATGTGACTTTCTGTGTTGAGATCAGAGCTTGGATCAGAAACCAAGCAAAGTGACAGTATTTCTCCTAAAGAATCTTGAGTGATATCAAACCGCCAAACCACTAGAAATGAGAGAAGACTATAAAAGCAATGARAAGTAATAATAGGCTACAAAACCAGCTTATTATACATTATTAGTTGAAAGCAAATTAAATTATTCATTGATCCTTAAGGTGTTAGGCTTTAATTAAAATTTCATTGATACATTACCTTTAAATTGGTAATAAGTGGCTAATGACTATCAACTTTCATACGCAGATTAGTAACTAATAATGTAAGTAGTGCTAGGTGAATCCAACAAGATGCTGTAGCAGCTAACAAGTCAGTTACCATTTAGGTTCAGACTCCTTCTTTCAAGGTAGGTGTTACCCACTTAGAACAATGTAAAATTTGTATCACAACAGTTTTGAAAATAATGAAATAGTTTGTTGTCTGGGCTAGAAATTGGAGACTTGGTTTAGAAAAGAGTAAATTGAGATTTATATTAAGAGATACCCTGGAGTTCAATTATACTTTCTGAATTTATTGATAAGATCTGCAGTTATTTATAGTGATTGTTAAAATGTTTACATTGATTTGTATATTTCACTTTTTACAAGACTTGCATTATTCTTTTTTTTCATTTTTTTTAWTTCTTCTTGGTGAGATATAGAAGCATCTCTTAAAGAAATGAAGACCACTTCCATTTTTCTGCTTTTATCTACCCCTACAAAAGATAASTGATTTAAATCCAGTATTAGGAATTCTGCCGTAAATTTTAGGGACCTTTTCTGTGCTAGGAGAGGCTGCCATTGCTTTCTTTCCTAAATTGACTGGATTGTTTTCTATAAAATCRTATAATGTGCTTCCTGTATCACCCTGAGTAAGGTGAACATCCATTGGGTCTAGAGGAAATGCAAGTGCATGGTTAGGGGTGGATTTTAGAGACGAAGTCTTGGTCTGAGGCTTTCGTGTACCAAGACTAAGGTACTTAAATCTTTTCCTAAGTTTTTTTTTTTTCTTTTTTTTCCCCCTCCTGTGCCTTTATTACCAGCGAGAAGGGAGTAATAATGATTTCATATCTTGCAAAATGAATGAAGAGCAAATGAGCAGCCATCTTCTTACAGACAACCTTCTACATGTTACCTAAACCACTGACAACAGCAGAGAGCAAGAATAGGGGAATCTCCATGTGTTTTTAGCAGTCGGGCTTTTTAGATAGAGATCCCCTTGAACCATTTGCTAGGTGTGCTGAGCCGAGCTGCTGAGAGCAGACTGCAAGAATCTTGTTCCATAGAGCGCCTCGTGTGCCAGGCTGTCTCCTGTATGCTGTCCTCTTCCTTCTCTTTGAGTAGCCTAAACAGGGATGACACATCAGGTAGTCATCAGGAACAGGAACAGCTAGAGCTCTCTAGGTGCTTTATGTAGCATCACTTTTAAAGAGGCAGAGTTTCTCCACAGTGTGTTTTACTCTCTGGGATCACTCAGGGAAAGGAGTTGGGACATTCCTCCTCACCATGGACCAGACTAGAGTGCTTTTCATTTTTTCTTATATTTTATTCAGATTAAAAATGTAAACATGAATTAAAACTTCTSAAAACACTTAGACATATGAAACATATGTTTTTGAGATATATGTTCCAGAATATAAATCATGTTATGTTTTCTTTAATGACATTTGATTTATATAGCTAAGCAGCTCAGGTTATCTTGAACTTTATAGCTAGTTAGCTAAGTGTATCTTAATTTTGATTTCTTTTTCTTACCTGAGAGCTAAATACRTTGTACAGCTTAAAACATTCTAAAGGGTGAAGTGATTCTTTTCATTTGGAGGAAAAAAAAAAATATTAACTGGACAAAAATACAGAGTGCAGGGTACAAAATCCTGAGAGAAAAGAAAAAATCCTCATAATGGCATAAAGTCATAATGCAGAGTTCCACTTTCCTAGTTATTCCTTCACTAAAAAGGAATAAACTGGGTTAGAACTCCTCAACTCATTTTGCAACTTCAATAGAAGAACTTGAATGGGTCCCTTTTTACCTGGATTATCACTGCATGTGTATTGAAATCGTGTTCCTGGTGAACTGAAATTTCATCTCTGTTAACAAAGGGGACTGGCAGGGCTTTTCAGAAGTTAGCACTATTATTATGAAGCCTTTTTCTATCTTAGCATTAAACTACTAGAGCCAATTATGACATTACACTGTTTTATCAATTAGTGCTTAAAATAAATACCTCCAAATAACTGTAATGTAGGAATATGATAGGTGTTCATTATAATTTTATTTTACTCTTTGATGATATGCTAGAAATAAATCCWTAAAGACACAAGAAAGTACATGGTTAGCATTGCCTTTAAGATATTCGTTGTATCGAAGAGGTTCCTGACGCTGAATAGTGATTCCACCATAGAGAGGCTCAGCTTTCATTAACTTCACAAGTCTCATTCCAGCTATTGCCAACTTTTGTGTCGCCAGACCCAGGCTTCCTAGGAATGTTAAACTAGGCTGAAAATTAGAGTCACATGGATATGCACATAGCTTTCAATTACAAGGAAACAGTTTATAAACATTACAAAAAAAAAAAGTAGAAAATAACATGGTTATAAACTAGCAAGAAAGCAAGTGCTAAGACTAAAGGCTAGTGAAGGGAAAATATATATATATTTTAATTTAACTGCATAACTGCCATATAGGATGGTAGTATACTCAGCAAGTGAACATTGGTGATTTAGTGTCTTTTACTATCAAAGACTAAACAAATAGACAAAAAAGTGAAACTGCTGTTATCAAATGCAATATCTGTTTAGGTTTATATTAGATTGTAAAAATGTTTTATGTTCACCAAAAWCTGCCATTCTGCTTAAGATTGATTTTTCTATGCCCCGATATTGTCCACTTTATTCAGGATTACTATTTGATTTGAGACTAGAAACTAGAGTAGAAGATGGGGAAGGAGCAGATTGTGTCAAAGTATAGAGAAGATCAGAAAGATTTATACAGATGCTTTTCACAGTCACTAGAAGAACACGAGGGGGAAACAGGGTCTGCCAAGCTATTACCAGAGGGAAGGCGTGTTCTTCATTTAGTATTTGGCCTTTAAATTTTCATGGCTCCAATTACAATGATAATCATGAAGTGAAGATGGAAAGAAGTGACAGAATATGGCTGACAGCCTTTAAGAGAGTTTGTTCATTTGCCATCGTTTGGCAAACACAGGCTCAGCACAGTTTGTGTTCCAGCAAAGTGTGATGACATCCCACAAAATGTGGCCATTTCTTAACTACGTGTGAGATTGTCTGATAAAGTAATTGCATCRAAACTTGAAGTTCAAAAATGCCTAATTTGCATATAGTGGCTATTAGAGCTAAAATCATACCCCATAATTTATTACATCTTTTACTAACAAGGTTACATACAGATCTTTTAGAATTGCAAATGTTTACTTCAGGTTRTGTGAAAATGAAAGGGGAACATCAATACTCTTATTTCTCTTCTCTTCAGTGCTCTTTGCATTGAAATTCAGCACTTTCCCCTTCCAACTATTGAAACTTTCCAGAGAAAGCAGGACTTTTTTTTGGGTAGCCCTCACAGGACTGACTGAAATGGCATTTTTTCCCTGGTTTGGTACTTTCTAAGATTACAGGATAGCTGGTTTTCTYTTTTTTTGTACTGGCTCTAATTAGAATATCTCTGAAAAGTAGTTTAGAATAAAATCTTCAGAGAGAGGCAGAAAAACTATTTTGAAGGGTAACAGTGTGACTTCAAGGACAGACACAAATTGAGAAGTTATCAAAAGGGTGGGAAAGGTCACAGTAGGGAGAAGGGGCTTATAGGTTTAAAAAAAATAAAAATAAAAAAAAGACTGAACAGAAGGATGAACTGAGGAGGTGAAGAGGACAATAGCTTTACAGAATATAATACATAGCGAAAATTGAATCCATAAAAGATGGAAAGCAACACTGGAATTATAAAGATGTACTACCTGTGCACTACAAAGTCTGATGAAAAAGTAAAGGGGAGGCTCTTTTTCAAAAAAGGCTATTTGAAGACAAAGTGAGGGTTTAGAGAAAATTTCTGTAGMTCATGATCAGAAAGGTTAGAAGACATGGGAGGGAAAAATAAAAGAGAAGTCTGTGAAGTGATATAATTGACAAGGTTGACAGCCTCCCTACCAACCTCATGCATGTAATGAGCACGTGGAGTTACGTATTTTCACATCTGTTGAACAGGTGTAATAGTTGAGGAAGCTAAACTTTTCGGTGGATTTATGAAGGATTTTAGAGGGAAACTAAATATTTCTGACAGGTACTGTAGAAAAAATAAAGCAAATGTTCAACGTCTATAATGAAGTTATGTGGGTGATGTTTTAGATAAGTTAAAGGAGATCAAAATGCTAAAAGAAACATAGATTTTGAAAAATAGTTATTCCACAGAGTACGTAGAACACTGTCTTGAAAATAGGAAATATGGCACATGTAGTAMAATAATAATTAATATAAATGATATAAAAAAATGTATTGAGAAAGGAATGATTTTCTTCTACTGCAGTAAACATCACATTAAACAGTTGGAATTTTATGCCTGATTTTTTTCTGGTGATGGTCTTGAGRGGATGTTTGTGTGTGTTGAAGACGGTGGACACTGGTACAGGTCATGTCACACAGAAAGATATTAGGTAGTGGTTAGTACAGATAATTCCAGTTTGTTGCATTTTACATTTCTGATAGCTGTGGATAATTTAGGTATATTTTTTTATCCTCATAAGTAAAAATGCTGCAGCTTTTGACTTCTGTGGTGTATTTAGCCATAAGGCGCTTTGCGGTATGCAGAAAGACTAGACATTTGAATATATATATTGAGAATACAAACAGTTAAATCAGATTTTTTTTTTTTTTTTTTACACCAGTCTATATATTTGCATTGGGTTATAAAGTATAGCTAAATGTGGGCTGTGGAAAAACCTTCTGTGTGCATCATTTCATAATTGCTTGATAGGCAATGTCTGCTTTCTCTGAGGAGAAAAGGCAGTGTCTCTCATAAGGAGAAAAGGCAGGACACGGGCCACATCCAGTTTCTTGGCTTGGCTTTCTTGTCTTCACTTTCTTCTCTTACTACAGACCAACTCTAACTTGCAGCATAGTGTTTATTTTGGCCTTTATTGGCCATGTTTTAGGGTCCTGACTCTTGATTGGGAACATCCTAGCTGACAGATTACCCTTCCTTCTGCTTCTCTGCTTTTGCTGTTGAGCACTTGACATGAGCCATGCTCAAACTGATGCCGTTTATGACACAGCATTTTCAGGAGAACCAAAATCAGAATGATTTGCCTTAAAACATCCCACCTAAAACTTGAGCAGCTGATAGGTGGCCCAAYGAGCATCTCTTCCTCTGGCTGCCATGTGCATGTGGGGCAGACGTCATCCCTTTAACAGCCACCCCAATAAAGGCATCGCAGCTCGTCGCTCAGAATCCCCTTGGGGACACTGGTGTCACCAGGGTTTGTCTGTCTATGCAGGTAGTAACTTGTATACGTCTCTTACTGGCGTTAGCCTATTGGGCTGCATTAGCAAATGATTGTGTGCCCTGGAGGATTAACGTTACAGACCACTGGTTTTTCTATTCAATGAATGAAGACGGAATTTAGTGTCCAGAACTATGTTTATACCAGTGGCATCTGGTTGATGAATCTTACACCAGTTGGATATGTTTGGTATTAACAAAAATATGTGATAATATTTCTGAGGAGACCAGTGTAACTTTTTATTTTCTGAATGTTAATTTGACTTATGGTTTTGGTTTCTTCTTCATCCTTTGAAATTGCATTGTACAGTTAAGGCTAAACGTTTGTGTTTCTCAAAACACAGATGGGCTCTTAAAATGGTGGYTAGATAATGCTGAGATACTAGTGACTCTTCTTATTCTCCTATATTTTATTTTTTAACYTTTTTTCTGTGCAAGGTGCCTAAACTAAGAACTGCTCTTAAAAATTACTAGCTGACTTCACTTTGTATTCTGGTATTACCTCTTATAAAGCAGAACTCTTCTTTAAGCTCTGCAGTTATGAGGTTTTGCTCCCTTTTCCTACTTCTATTTCTACCCACGTCGCTAGAGTCCATAATTGTGACTGAAAATGTTCTGCATCTCCAGACTGAATACTGTGAATCTCAATCATATTGCTGTTGATGGTTTAGCCTTCATAACGGTTGTAAATATTTAACAGTGGATGCCATTAGACTAATTAGTGGTATATGCTGTAGTCATTTCACATCTGGACTCTTTCTAAATTTTCCTGTTTAATAATTGACTCTTTATGATCCTGGAAAAATATCTCTRTGCTACAAATAGCTTCTTGTTATTGTAGTGCTAATCCTCTATTTAATCAGTAGAGCTGTCTACCAGTACAGTACAACCTCATGATTTGAAAGATACATATTCAGATTCAAAATACATCTTTTTTCAATAGCCAACTGAGAGTAAAGATACTGAAATAAAGAAACATAAAAGAATGGAAACATATCTACAAAATATGCTTGCAAGCTGTGTACCTAGTAAACTGTTATTCCCCAGAGATTACCACTAAATGAAGCTAGGCCTACGTTTTAGCATGGGGCCAATGCACAGACTTTCTTACCACTCACTCATGTACAGTATAAACTATAAAACTTTTGATTTGCTGATAGCAAAAAGGTCCCTCAGAGCTGCAGCTGATATTT
Organism: Eudromia elegans; assembly: GCA_003342815.1. Taxonomy (NCBI): domain Eukaryota; kingdom Metazoa; phylum Chordata; class Aves; order Tinamiformes; family Tinamidae; genus Eudromia; species Eudromia elegans. The sequence continues at coordinate 1,134,071 of PTEX01000116.1, read as the reverse complement.
AAAAATTTTATGGTTATTATTAGCCTGTTGAAATGAAACTGCTGTTTATATGGAAACTTTGATATGAAATTAGGACAAAGTGACCTGAAACTAGGAATGTGTCATTTTCTCGCCAAACCATGTGCATGTGGAAGCAAACAGGAATTATTATATAGGTAGTGTGACACTAACCCTATCCAAGACGGTAAGCCTCACCACAGCTCCATCAAGAACCATCGATCAGGATGTTGTCTGAAGCTSTTTGCTTTGTTTTTAAACTCTTCATAGTGMTTTGTTGTTGTTGTTGTTTGTTTGTTTTATACAATATAACAACCCTGTTCTAGGCCTTTTGTGCCATACGCACAACCTGGATGGTGCTTAAATGTATCAGTCAAAAGTAGTCAACCTGTTCGTTTCTCCATATTTGGCTGTTTAGCTTTCAAAATCATGGTAAGATCTAATCTTAAGTGACACTGGCCTTCTGTAAATTAATTCAAGTGTATTTTTAGGTTGCCTRTGTCAGTAAGCAGCACAGCCTCTCCTCTATCTGGTGAGATAAATCAACAAACAACTTTCTCYATTACAAAGTGTTGGTGAAAGCCAGCTGGGATCCTCAGTAGACCTTCTGGAAGGGCTGCTGTAYCTGCAAACCAGGTAACAGGGAGCAGGCAGACTTCTGTCAACAGAACCAGTCATAGTGTTTTATAATATCATGGTAGGCATTTTGGTGAGATCCCGGATACCTCGTTAAATTTGTATGCCAATATTTGGTGAAGTGTACAGGTGTGAACTTTTCTAAGATTTCAGTCATCTGGGGAATCCCTGCGCTATGTCCAAGTGGGAGTTTTCTTTCCTAATAATGCACTTTTCCTAGATACAAAGTCTTTAGGAAATCTCAGCTSTAGGTGTTCTTGCAGTGCGTGTTCCCAGGTGTCAAGTTCAATTGCTGCCAAATCTCCTGAAATAGGTAAGTAATCAGCAGCTGTGAGCATCAGGTACCTTGGAACTTCCCATCAAAAGGGCAAAGACCCTTTCAAGAGGAGTGAGCTCCTTTTTGGGTATGAGCTAAAAGGGTAGAATGAACTTGTATGTAAAAGGGGACAGTTGTAGTCTTGTCTTCAATCTTATCTTATTTCAGTCCTTGCAGCAAAATAAAGATATAAAAGGAAAATCAGCCATTCCCTTTAAACACTGTTCTGCAAGGTATCTTTTCAAAGTAACAAACTACAGGCTTCCTTATAAACGTATAAGTCATTCCTCCTCCTGACCCCCAAAAAAGAAAATAAAGAAAAAAGGAAGAATTTAGGATAGATGAGTACTTTCAAAAAACAGCTCCTCTTTTTTTGATTTTTTTTTTTCCTGTCCTCTTATAGGATATTTTCATCAGTAATTCAAGATCATTCTGTGACTAATCATGTTTATGTACTTGTGTACCCTATAACACTGCTCTGTGAATACTGCAGGTGTATTGAGTGACAGTAAAAAAAAGAAAAAGAAAGAACAGAAAACAATGAATCTACCACAAAGTAAATAAAAATTCAGGCCTCATTTTAGTACTGGATTTGATGAGGCATGAAAAAGTAATAATCTATTGCGAGATCTCATGCAGATCTCATGCTTAGTTTTCAGAGTTTACAGATTAAAAAATTTCCAAAAGATATCAAATAAAAACATGCACTTTTAAAAAAAAAAAACCTAAAAAACTAAAAAAAACTAAAAAAAACTAAAAAACACTAAAAAAAAGGAATAAGGAGAGGATAAAAATGTGAAAAATAAACTTCATTAAAACAAAAAAAAAAAATTTAAAAGAATCAACATTTTGATAGGCAACTTAATCCTATTTTCAAAGATAAACCCTTAAGGAGCATAACCCACGGGGATTTTCAGTATCACTGAGGGCCCATTTACGCAAAGAAGTTACTTCAGGACCATATGTTGCCATGCCTCAGCTGCTCTGCTGTTATTGCCTTCACTTTGCAATAATTGTGATTTAGTCCATAGCAAATGCAGGTGCTCTGAGGTATTTCAGCTGGTAATTAGAAATCTGAGAAGACTTCAGACATGCAGACAACAATTATACTGGCAATGGTATCCACTTACTACCTGACATATCTTGTTCATATATTCTAAATATTGTTAATGAATTTTCTTTTCTAAAAATGCAAATAGATACAAAGAGCACTTTCTAAAACCAGAGTCCTTAATGCTATTTCCAAAAGCATACAAAGATATAACTTACTGATATTGTGAGATTTAAACTTTGACATTTACTCTAGCACGTTCATTATAAAAGTCCAGTATGTTTATTTTCCACATCAATATTTTACTCAGTATGTAGAAGTAAAAACATCCTTATGCAGGAATACAAATATTATGCAAACCATGCTAGGCATTTTTATCTAATGTAGAAGGTATATTTTGATGTTATATGAGATTGGTCATTTAAATCTACATAATGGAAGTCTCAATCCAAGTTTTGAAGGAGAAATAGACCTTGAAAGCTTCAAAAGGTCACTAAATATAACAGTCCCATTGGAAAAGCAAGAGAAAAAGAAAGTTTTCCATGCAGAGAGAGTAGTGTGTTTGTAAGATACTTTGATGTTTCTTCCACAATGATTGACTTCAAACTTAATGATAAAACTTTTATTTTGGATTGCGGAAAGTAATTATGATGCTGAAGTGGGAAGTTCAAGATTCAGCAAAAGTATTACAGAAGATTCAGCATAGAAATAGATTGTCCTGTTCTATTACTGATAATATAAATGAATCGATATCTTGCTACATATGAAGTCTTTTATCATACATTTTCCAGGGTCCCTCTTTTCTATATAAAAAATTATTTCACATAAGAATAATGTTTTAATTGTATTTTTCTTCATTCTAAGTGAGATATTTTTGCCTCTCTGCCACTTCCAATTTCCATTTCACTTTGTCTGCTTTAACCTCCAAGAAATCTCATCAGTGAACTCAAGGAGTAGAGATGCAATGTAAAATTCTTTGTAATTCTAATTCTAATCCTTGAATAACTGTGAAAATGCATTCCAGAACGGCAAATAATAATCAATTAATCATCATATAAGTCTTAAAGCACCTACCCTCATGCCTGAAAAACACTGTTCAGGAGTGGGGTTTGCATTTTTTACAACTGTCAATATCAGTCAAGGRAGGAAAACAAAATCTGTAGATTGAGCTTGCCACATAAGAGCCACAGTCGGTTTTAGATGTGCTGTTTTATGARGACTCTGTTCTTAATGTCCCCAATCTTAATGAAATGCTTAAGATTAGCCATTTTTTTTTGCCTTTGGTGACATTTGCTTGAATATGGAGATATGGAGACAGTATGTGTCCTTAAATTCTCATTTAGATGTGAGCAGATGGATGGATTTAGATGGGAGCAGCGGACGCTCCCTGAGGAGTGGTTTTCACACCGCGTGTGCCGATGTGACTTTAACTGTGTTAGCACTTGCAGGTTCAGTCGTAACCTGACCTGATAGTTTGTGTCAACGGGAATCAGATTATTTAGGGTTTCCAAAGAGAAATGAGGGCTTTAAGTACAGAAGAATTAACGAGTGCCTGCACTAATATGACGGGGGAGCTAAGATGGATCCATGTGTGTTTTGGTCGACGTCTGGATGACAAGAATTGATGTCCTGTCATGGCAGTCGGCCCTCTCCCAGTTTAAGCATATGGCAGATGACTGAGCAAAGGGCAAGGCCATGTGTCACTGTCAGCATTTGGGGGTGTCTCTTCTCAGTGCAGGGGATACCTGGATGAAACATCAGTGTAAAATTGTGATGGGTTTGGAGCAGATTCCCTTTTTGATTAATGGTACTAATTGGAGTTAAAGTATGCACACACCCTGAGGGCAGAAAGGAGCCTTCTTTATTTGTGTGTCTCAAACTGTTACCACCCAGGCTCCACAGAGAAGCTACAATGAATGTAGGCTTGTKGTTAATGCTTAGGGTTCCTGCTCTTTTGCCATAGGCTACTAATAAATCYCACCCTGAGAACAGATTCAAGGGGAGTTGTTTGTGCTCTGCTTCAAAATTAAAAAGCTYGCTATCGGATATATTGGTTTCGAGCAAGTGATTTGTAAAAGCCAAGCTTTATAGTAAAAATGGGAACGACATCTTCCTTATTAACTGGTTACTTCAAAGTTTGGACCCRTTGTCAAAATACTGGTCCAGGTGCTCAAACGTACCAGTAAAAACAGATCAGGTGTTGTGTTGCATTTGTGCATGATTTAATAAGAGTTGTTTTCTCAGCATAGTGTTTGAATAGGGAAAAACTTACAGTACTATGTAGCCTTCCATGATATAGGCACAATATTAAATAAAAGCTATGGTCATTCTGTTCAAATTTGCCTTTGTAAAAAACAGACTGCACATCATTTATCATAGCAAAAGGTGCATTATTTTCTTTCTTTCTATGTGATACCTATTACTTCTGAYTAAATAGAAGCATATTTTTCAGGAAAAAAAAAAAAAGACTTTTAATGCTTTAAGCAGTGGAAATTTAATTTTCATAGGAAGATATCAGTAAGTAGTTTTAACTGTTCTCATTATTAACTACATCTTTAGGGTCYTGTTTTCACCCTGTGAGTTTATAACTCATGCAGAATTTGCCCAAGAAGTTGTTTGTTTAAAAAAAATAAAGAAAGGACTAGCTTCTTGGAGGTACTGTTTTCAGGACTACCAATTATTCCTGCAGAATTTCTTTGAAAAAYATAACATTTCTTCCAAAAGCTAGACACTGTTTTAGCACGAGTGCCATTAATAGAGGCATTAGTACTCCATTCAAGTTTAGTATGTTCATGTTCACTGTATTTTTCTTTATTCTTCTTCTCAAAAATGAAAACWGTAGATTTTCACATGTATTAATGCTGGGGTTTCTTTTTGCATATTAGGAAGAGMTTCATAATAGTGTTGCAAAAATCTCTAGGATAAAAATTTAAAACATTTTGTGGCACTTTTTTTTATAAAGTTTCAGTTAGACTTTTTTTTTTTTTTTTTTAATACTGGAGGCAGCCCAGCTATTTCATACTTTTTGACTACCAGCTGTGTTGCCAAGACTTTTAAAAGTGAGTGGGTAGAGAACAAGCAACAAAAATCCAATGTATGAAGGGACAGAGCGGTTGGACAACATTGAATCTGAACAGTGAGAAGGTGAGCTAATGGGTGGGAATTTTCCAGTGGGTGGGAATTTTCCAGTTTTCACTAGTGAAGTCAAGGACAATGACAGTACACCACAATTTGATAAAATAAGGTGTCTTCATCATGGTAATATGTGCTCCTCTGTCTATTTAAGGACTCTGCATCTATCAGCCTTGCTCTTGGACTATGAAGTGGCAAGAAAAATGATCACCATGCCTGCTGCTAAGTTTAKATGCATAACGTTGTTGAAACCTAAGCCAGAGATAACAAGTGCCCTGAAATGCCTAAACCAACAGTAATGTCCCTTGGGTTTGTAGCTCTCTGCTTTKGCTTTTAAAACAGATGGAAGCCGTGCACCGCATTTTTCACATAGATGGTCCGATGATCTGGCTGTGTAATCTGAGGGCGTTTCAGTGCCTTTGGYTTCTGGGGGAGGAGCAGAGCCCAGCATTTACATTTCAGGGGGACAGTATCCATCAAATCCCTTCTTTCACGTGAGGACACAATTTGGAGAGGCCACATGTTGGTACTTTACAAAGCTGCTTGCTGCACAAAAGCAGAGGCTATTTTCCTGCTGGTTGTACTACAAAGGAGTTCGTTTTTATAGCAGATATAAATATATATACATAAAAATTGTTCAGATTTTGAGCTGCTAAAGATTGTCTGCCTGAGGAAGTTAGTATGCARTATGCTGTGCGGCAAAGTTATTCTCCTAGTCACTGTTATAGCACAAGTCCATGCAGTCCTAAGCATGTGCGGACATCTGGAAGGCAGGCATCTGATTGCAGCCTTCAGCTGTGCTTGGTCTGTAATGAATGGTCCTGTGCCTGGATGGTCCTGTGATACAGAACAAGTTCAGTTGAAAGGGGTCTCCACTGCCTTCCAAACTTGTGTCATGCCTTTTTCTGCCATGCAGGCAGGGAGTCCATACTTAAGTATATTCAGAAATAGTGTACTAGAAATTCATATTCAYTTTACTGATCATTAAATAAAAACATTAAAAATACATCTTTCTGTGGGAAATGTGATATACAGTATCTCTATATGGAAAAGGAAGGTGCGGGAAGCAGGGAAAAAATAAGACTGACTAAAAGATAAGGTGCAAAAAAATAGAGCATGCAAAGTGTTCTGCCTGAAAAGCTGAGGCCAAGAGTGGCAATAAAAGTGGCTGTACAGTAGCAGGTAAAATGTAAAATGGAAATTAGAAAGTAAATGAAAATTTGAACAGTTAGGTGGATATCAAAAAGAAAATTTGTAAGCATRTCCACAGCACGTACTCTCTCACTAAGTTATGGAAGATAAGAATGTTGAAAAAAAAATTTGATATACTCCAGTGAAGACAAACATTCTCCCCCACTCTGTGATAGAAACAACAAAAATGGAAGATTGAGGAGCTACAAATAATCAAAAATAATCAAAGGTATCTTTAATCTATCTCTTTTTTTTGTTGGTTTTTTTTTTTTTTTTTGCTTTGTTTTGTTTTAAGTTCTTAGAGTTATTAAGAAACGTGAGGTAGAACAGTTTTGCTAGATCTTTCAACCATAGAGCTTTCCCAGGGATTACCATCCTGACATTCCTGTAAGAATAAAAACATGGCACTCAAAGAAGTCTGGGATTACAATGTGTGATATGACCAAGCAGCAAGTAAAGGAGAAGTATGCTAAAAGAGCTTACAGTTATCRAAAATGGGTAAAAATCAGATGGAAAGTAGTTCTTCGGGATCTAAGTATTAGAAGCTGAAGTAAAGAGAAGGGAGAAAGCAGACCTAATGTGAAGGATAAAAGCAATTCCTGTCAGTTAAGTACAAGGAAAAATCTCCCAAAGGGAAATAATAATACTCCTGTCACTTAGCTCTTTTGTAATTACATTGGCTATCACTTTCTGAAATGCACAGTACTGAAGGGAACAATTCTGCATTGTCAAGTGATTAATTTGTTACCCTTAAAAAGCCCATATTATCCTTCTAAACTTTAAAATGTATAGATATGCTTCTTGGTAACCCAAGCACTGCTGTTGTGTGCAGTGCTTATATATACAATGATATACATCCATAATTTATTTGCTCATTTAGAAAAAATGGGCCACAAATGTTTACAGTAAGAAGGATAATCAATAAGATGCAGAATATATCTTTGCAAATGGATCCTGGGTTTGTTGACTTTAAGACCATCTAGGACTTCATTAACTCCAACACAGATATTATCTGACAAGCAGACTCACCTCGATCAACTGCTGTGCTGAATTTGAGTTTGCTTGAATGCTGTTGACATCAATGATCAGATGATGACATGCTTGTCTTGTAGCAGATATTTTGAGTACATCTACGATAACATTTTATTGAGGACTTAAAATGTAGTGTAAATAWATTCTTTTTGCTGAATGCAGTGCCAACTTCATAATCCTAAATGCAACAGAGATGTAAGGAACTCTCATTGAATTAAATACATTTACCTTTTCATTTACTGTTCAGTACATAGTGTTAACCAAAATATTTACTTTTAGAAATGAAAAGGCATTTCCTGTTTGAAGTGATCAGAATGAGACCCAGGACTGGTACTGAATACATTAGACTCGCCTCAATTGTAATTGTGCCAGGACCAGAAAAAGAAAATAGAAAGTATGCCTGATATCTGAGAATGGGATAGGCAGATGCATACCTGGTCAAGTCTGGCAGTTTTCCAAAAGGACTAGGGTTTTTTGGGGGTTTTTTGTTTGTTTGTTTGTTTGTTTTTTCTTTTATCCTCTGAAATTAATAAAAAGGGAACATATATATGGGATATACTGTTGAACTCCCCAATTGGACCTCAAGTTGGACACATTTAGGTTGTCTGGTTTTGATAGATGCCTTCTGGAGTGGGTCCATTTATTTTAGTTTAGTTTTTAAGTTGTCTTTATTTTCAGGGATGTATTTTTAACACTGGTTAACAACTGAACATGTGCAGGTGCTGCATTTTCCTCTTCCTGAAGTAAAACCTCCTATACAAATGGGATACAGGTGGGTATCTTGTGGATACTTTTACAAACTGTATTTCCAGAGTGAAAATAAATAGTAACTCATTAAACTGGTGGAAGGAAAGAAGGAGGAAGGAGGATCTATAGATTTTTGGCTGCTTTGTAGTTTGTGAWTGTATTGTCACTAATATTAATGTTGTCACTTTAAAATAGACATTTGCTGTCTGTTTTAAGGTTGATAAAAAATAATGGGACTTGAGAAAACAACGTTATCTAAAGGCAGAACTCCTCTATCATCTCACAGAGGTATTGATAGARAAAAAGTGCTTGAAATCACCTCTATTTATTGTATTTCAAAGCACAAGTATATAATTGCTTAGATTGCCTACTGATCATAACTAGAGATTTGTACAGATAATATATTGCAATTCAGTGTTTCTGCTTGTTTGGTTATGCACTGGGAGGCAGAGATCTTCATTTACTTTATATTGTTAGAGGATGTAAGAAAATGGGAATCAGGCTTCCAGCAAAGTACAGATTTTGAAAGCAGGCTAAACTGATATTTGTCAAATATGATAAATATAAAACGCAATTCCAAATTCTTAAAAAAAGAGGGGGGGGGATGAAACCTTTAAAGACATTTATATTGGTKATTGATTATATTATTTTTATGATGTTTATCCTTTAGCTTTTCCTGCTTGAATTATTTCCTGCAATTCTGAATAGAGTAAAATGGGCCTCTGTTTTAGGATCCATAATGCTACTGCATAGTAGCATTGCTTCAGTTTGGAGRGAGGCAAGAGGAGGACACCAGGGGTTGGAAAGTTTCCTTTTACCCAGGGGTGCCTGAGTGGCTTGGGAAGCTTGCATGCAATAAAATGCTAATTTGAATGATACCCATTGCTGAAGTTTTGCAACCAAAGGCTGCTAGAATGTCTGGTGCAGGCAWCGTAAGGAAGCCGAGGGTTTAGGATTGCTTCTTGAAGAAGAAAAAAATAAACAAAAAGCACACTTAGCTGTGGAGGAGCCTGCTGTTTCTATACATGGCAAGGCGACAGAATGCCTAACGTGATCCATGTAGCAGGATGGAATTAGGAGCATTTTTTCCACTAGACAGTTAAGCAATTGCAGTCTTAAAGAGAAAGGTCTTGTTGTGAAGTGTGAGATGCTAAGGGCAATTTKTTCATTTTGTTTTATTTCTGAGTCTCAAATCCTATTTTGATCAAAACAGAATTTCAGCCAAATAGTTATTACCCAGATAGAAAGGCATCTAGGTTGGAACACTGGAGTCTTCTCTTCTTTCCATGCAGAGGAGTATTTGAAGATCAAAACTGTTATTAAGTCAGACATGTCCACACCGAGGAGGTATCATAAATGACAGAATGAAGCAGTGCCTTCTACTTGCTGACCTTTGAGTCCAATTACTACGTTAGTGCATTTGGAGAAATCTGAAGGGTATTTGCCAGTAGCTTATGAATGGTTAGCTAGCTGTAAAATTGCACTTGTGAGAATAGCTTCAGAAGTCCCATCATAGATGTGAAGTGATGACCTAGTATTATGCAGGTCTGTGAGACTTAAACACTAGCTTCTTAAGCCAGAAGGTTACACTTAAATACTGTTGGCATCTGAGACTAAGTTTTCTTGAATGTCAGTGAAAATGAGGAAAAGTAGCTATAGAGCTCAGAAAGTATGTCAGCCAGTGATAATACTGATCAACTTCTGCAACTCTTTCAGTCCCCATCGTTTTTCAGATAACTGTCAGATTTTTTTTTTTTTTCATTATAAGAATTGATACTAATTTTTCAACATCAATATTTTTATAGGGGTGTTTATATTATAATTTTTGCATGACAAAGCACATAATGAGAAAGATCCTCTGTAAAATTCAATCTCTTTCAAACATTTAAATGTAGAATATCCCTAATCATGGAATCATGAGTTCCATTTAAGGACATTTCACAAAAGAAAATGATTTTAAATATGAATAGAACCATTTTGGTACCATTTTGCAAGATAGCACCAAAATAAGTCAACAGTGTTCTAACCTGTCAAGCACATCCATCCTTTCTTTTGAGCCTTTGCGCAAACGTATATGCTGATTCTCATCTGTGCTGCATTCTGAGAKGAAGAACTCTTTGAATGACCAAGAGAGCCCAAATGCCAAGCTTCGAGCTCAATTTGTTTTCTTCAGGATACAATTCTSATCCTAAGTTACAAGTTAACAAAATAGATGGGAATATTGCACAATCTGGTAATGTTCAGTTCCGTTCTGAAACCAAAGATTTTTATCAATGGCAAAGTGTAGGCATGCTAGGTAAGTGCAATAAGTCTGGTGGTTAAGCCAAAACAATCTGTAAATAAGTCAATAATGCACTTGTGTTATCACCTATAATTATTTACATGAAAAATGTTTAGAAATAGTCACTATAAATGAGTAGCCTTTTCTAAGGAGTGATAAATACATCAGTTGTGGATTGAAAAATGTGAACTGTGTGTTTAACTTATGTGAGCAGTCAGTTTACTTGCTGGGGTATAATTCTTCAGCCGAAGGWCTCAGAATATATCTTGTATCTTTATAGGTATTTAGAAAAACTGTAGCACTGCACACTTTCATCCACCAACTTTGGTACTAATACTGCATGCCTACAGCTGAACAGATTTAAGGCCAGGAAACATTAGGGACATTAGCGACAGTAAGGTCATCAGAAAGTCAGGAGAAATGGCATGAAATACCAATGCATGAAAATTGTGAGGAAGAAACTCTGTCCATTGAAACCCTTAAGAGGTAAAATTATTTATAAGTGGAGGAGCATCCTCTTCCTTTGAAAACAGAGATGATGCATTCATGAGAAGTCTGTCCTGCTCATTTTTGTGTCTCAAGTGTCATGTGTGGTTCCCAGTAGGCCTTGGCTTGTGGGATCAGTGCTTGAAACTGGGATCCTTGTAAGCATGTTAGAAAGCAGGAATCCCAGCAGACTGCTGTTGAAAACCCAGGCAAGGCTTCAAGGCAGGAATTTAGTTCATCTAAAGCTCTTACTGATCAAAAMGTTGAAGAGCTTTATTTTGGATCTGAAATACATGACATGCTTTTGTGCATCTGTCTCCTAATATCTTGTTAGAAATTAACTGGATTTGCCCTATATGAGCATTCCATATAGAGTTTACATTCCTGGTACTTGTCATACATACATATCACATAGAAAGTTCATGAAAGAAACTGTACATTAGCCATTGAATGATTTCACATTTTTTTCTGCATTAGAATATCTTGAAGAGGGCTGTATTTATAAAATAAGTGTTAATGGCTAATTATCAGTACTCAAAGTAACAGTGTCATAGTTAGTGATTATATGCAACAAGTTGTGTCACATACACATTTCAATATTTGGATTTTCATTTCAAATGTCTTAACTTGTTCCTTGCCACAACCTGCAGAAATGGAGGATGGCATAATTCATAGCTGAGTAAGGAATAATCATTATCATTCAATTAAAAGGTCATAGAAAGCTAAAYTCACTGCTTCTTCAGATTCGGGAATATATTTAGGGTTATTTTATATGCAAATAAATAAGAATATATCCACTTAGAATTAAAAAGAATTATACTACTTAAAGTATCCAGTCATATACCTTATTACAGTTGAATTTTTTTTCCTTAAAAAAGCAGGCAAACAAAGTTAAAAGTGGACTGACTTCACATTTTGACGAAGTGATGGTTGAGTTCAACAGATGACTACATCAAATTAGTCATCAAGGACCTGATCCTGTTCAAGGAAAGACAATTTTTCAATGAATGTTTCAATTAGAAACATTGCCTAGCGTTTTATTTATTATTGAATATAGCCTTGTAATTGGGAGTAGGAATTGAAGTCAGTGTAAAATATCTAGCATTAAATATTGTATTTTTCTTTGCATTTTGATCATTTGGATATTTTGTTTCCCTCATACTATTTAAAAATATTAATTTAGTCATGTATTAGTGACCTGGAAAAGGTCAGGAGCGGCTGAGCAACCAGACATTCTAGTTTGTTCAGCAGGGGAAAAACAAAGATGACAATTAAAGGCAAGTACTGCCTTGCTGTTCTATCCAGTTATCTGGAGAGGGAGTATTAACAAGCCCATTTTTGCTAGTTAAAGCAATGAGGTTTACTTTTTTTTTAAGCAATAAAGCAGTATTCTGATTAATCCATGTACCTTTAATAGGACAAATCTTAGTGTTGCTGGATCTCTTAACGTTAAGACTAAGGCCAATGAGCATGTGTATCAGTTGTGACCTACAAGTAGTTTTTGCTCAAAACAGCTCTCTAGTATACCACAATAGCCTTGTTAAACTTTGTTACAAAATAACATCCCAAGTAAGAATTTCTACAAGGAAATATGCTTTTTTGCTGCGMTCTTTTGAGTAAAATTCTAACATTTGGCATCATATCAGTTACACTTCCAGCACTTATTACTTCTAAATTCATTTTATTGTTTGCTTACTTTTTCACTGTTTAAGAGTGTAAGCAAACAAAAAGTGTAAGCGTTCCTACCTAAACTGTAGTTTGCACTTATTTTGAATCGATGCTCATTCTTCAGGGGCATCTTAAGCCAAATATTCTTATATACAAAGAAACAAATAAATTTTAAAAGCAAAAATTATACCTCAACATTACATGCCAGTTTAGAGACATGTAATTGACCTATGCAGAACTATTTAAGATATAACATAAGTAGAAAGCAAAAGTATGTACTTGTTAATACAGCAAGTGTTAGAATTTTTTGAATCAACTCTTATTTATTTTTATTAACTCAAGAACACATGGAGGGAGGGCCCAACAGATGTTACTCAGAAACTGCTTAGAAATGTTTAAGACATCAACCCTTGGCATTTATAACAGGTCAGTAATGGGACAAAATTTTAGCATTCCTTCTGTGGAATAACAGAATAAAGCTAATTTTGTTCATAAATCATTACTAGCTTAAAAAATCCTTAGCCTTTCTAAACCAAATTCATAAAGGAGAAATATCTATGGGCAGATCCCTGAAAACAGTCATCTACCTTATCATTCTTCCAGCCTTAATCCATAGTATCTAGCTACTCTGAGGTTGTTTTTCAGAGCTCATTTCTGTTAGATGGTCTATTCAAGGTGGAAGAGGAGATGTGGCAGTTCAGGTGTAACAGGGCAGGGCATGCCTAGCTCTTGTACGGCTGTCATCGGCCTCACAGCAGGTAGGAMTTCCCAGGGAATCCTGGTATACTGCGCTGCCTTGTGTGGGATTTGGAGCATGAGCAGGCTGCACTGAGCACTTGGGATGACTAAACCCGTGTCCAGTTTTACTTTGATTGCTTTTACACATACCCACACTCATGAAGGCTACTGCAACATCTGTTATTATAAAAAGTGCGTGTTTAAGTCAGAAAGGAAGTTAAAATCACATTCCATAAGACATTCTCAGAAACAAAAGAAAATTYGGAAGGGAAATGCCAAGGAAGGAGAATACAATTTGTTGAATTTAGCCAGTTTCATTTTAAAATGCCACCAGTATTTGGCATTTAGCCATTTGTTAGCAAAAACAGATTTCCARTCTCAAAGACCTAATGATATACTAGAGATTAGAAGGGAAGATTATAATTAATTTTGTGTAAAGTCCAAAAGCAGAATGCACTTGAGTTAGAAAAAATGTCCTATTTCAAGTGCTGGCATTCTTCAGAGTGGTGATGGGGACACATACAGGAAGAGGAGCTAATGAGCTGCTGTTCTCTAATCAAGAGGAAAAAAAAATAGTGGCAAAATGACAAGCTTTCCATTTCCATGTCTTTTACAAAATGGAAGTAATTTATTGCTTACTCAAAGACAGAAAAAATGYAAAGCTTATTGCTAATGAAGATTTCTGTTGTCTTTTTTAAATAGGTCAAATAGATGTTTTCATATCTTATGTAAAGCACCACTTATATATTTCTTACAAATTAGTGTTCAAAAAAGGTGAGTATTGGTATTTTTGACAAACTATCAGTTGAGAGGCACTTCCTATTCTACATGTGGAAATTTATGGCTGCCTATCTGTCTTGATTAAMTATATCCAGTTAGGAATCCAAGGTTTTGCTGCAGCATTGCAAGATGACATATTTCTGAAAAAACTGTATACAAGACAAATATTTATAGTACGATTCCCATAGGAAAAATGCTCTGTCAAGAGGGTACACATGAAATCAACAAAAAGATTTCTGAAAAGCTTGAGAACATAGAAATAGATAAAAATGATACAATAAATAAAATGATCTGGAAGGAAAATCCTGTTCACCTAGGAGGACATTGTTATAGACAAGAAGGTACCAAAAAAGAAATGTGTTGGACAGTTTCCAAAAAAGTAGCAAAATAACTTTGACTTTGCAGTTCCGTGTCAGAGGTAAACCTTTCTCTGATTTAATCGTAGTATGCTCTACCCCTGCACCACAAAGCTATTACACATCTATTTTTTAAATGTCATTTCTTCCTGCATTTCATAGCTAGTAGGCAGATGATCAAGACCAGTGAATAAAACAGAAAGAGGAAATCCCTGTAAAGMGCATTTTCAAGGCATTTTTAATATTTAACCAGATGGAATTCCCTTCACTTACAAATATTTTATAAAGAAAACATTTGGCTCAGTTGAACAATAAATTAATATTCTCATTTTTCTGGGACTCAGGCACAAACTAAGAAATAGCAATCATGTCCAGTGTAACTTAGGGTGAGGTAGCATTCTCTAGAGAAACAGCCCTTGAAGACTTGACATAATACAGAGAATTTTTAATAAGATCAACAAGAGACTTTTAAAAYCCCTTAAAAATTGTCTGATATGTWTTTCTTCACCCATCCTGCATACAAATGTAAGTATCTACACTTGTCTGACTGGCCTAGCTTTAAAAACAATAGCCATCAGTGTCTTCTACTTTTACCTTGCTTTTGTTTTTTACTTATTTTATTCGTATTTAAGTACTCAAACACTTTGTTTGTTTGTTTGTTTTGCTTGAAAAACCCTCACTCTTCCAATTTCCTTTGGCTCTCCCTATTATCTCTTCTTCCTCATTTTCCTGTTTCTGTCACTAATCTCCTTTCCTAGTTCTTGTTCCCTTAACAGCCTCAGCTGCTCTGGATACAACCCGTGAGGATGCCGTGCTCTTGTTTGCTGATTCTCCATCAGGGAAAGTCAGGTCAGTAAGACGGTTTCCGTTTTCTTGGGGGAAAAAAGAAAGGATGTTGTATGAGCGTATGTAACCTCAGTGCCAGTTTTTGGTTCCAAAGTGGCATGTTTAATCAATTTCTCAACKTCATTCAAGGTAGTCTTCGCGATACGTATTTCTGATATTTCTGATTCTCTCATTTCATGTGAAAATAAGCAGCCAYATAGGGGACTGAACCAGTATAACCCCAGCAAGGAAACACTGCAACACGAGCTCCACTCTTGGTTAAATATCCTCAAATTAATACATTCATATCTAAGAAAGTTTCATTGATTTCACTTTTTTTCTCCTTTAACAGAAGTGAGAATTATTTAGATAAGTCATACATAGTTAATAAGAATCTGCAACTTGATGCAGRTGCCCTTGCATTTTGCTCCAGGTGAAGAGTATTAAATCATACCTGGGAAGATGGATCTCCTCCCATCTAGCCAGTGCTCAGCTGAAGCCTTGGGACTTAGCAGTTGCCTAGCTGGATGCAGCTGTGCAGAACAAGACTTCATAACTCCCAACTGCTTTCTAAGTTTTGTTCATCACACTCAGAAACCCAGGAGATTCAAGGTAACAAATCTAACTTTCTAGTATATTGTWGTATCTCAGGCCAGGATTTTTCTGTCTTGCTAACTTTGTTTTCTTAAATGAACCTTCATTTTGCTGCCTGATTGTTCTTGTGATTTGCTCTTTTAAACTTCACCAGGGTATTTCTGAGCTTTACTACTCCAACTCTTTCCTCTCAACTCTTAAAAAATGGCTACCTAAACAGAATCTTCAAACTTAGCCAGTTTTTATATTAAAAGTGTTTCTGAATGATTTTTGAAATTATAATTTAGCTTCAGAGAATATCAGAGGCGGTAGAAGAGGGGCAACAGACTGCATATTTAATAAGAATTTGCTATTTTGCTAATGTTATCCAAAATRTGCAGTCTGAATTGTCTAACCCATCTCTGTTTCCAAAGCAGATTTACCTTTTGCTTGCATACAGATTAAAATACTGAGGAGAGCAAAAACAGGTAGACTGAAAGCTACCTATCCACTATGGTCATTGTTTTACATAGATTAAAATATATCTGTTTCTTTAGTTGTCTGAGCAATTTTATTAGACCCCTTTCAAATATATRTTTATGCATGCAGAGCTTGATTTAAAACAGCATTCTAAGCCTGCATATTAAGGAGTGAATTAGGTAGTATTTAACTAGGTATGAAGCATRAAATGTTGTACCTTGGCACCAATAACAATAGTTAAAATATAAACATGAGAAAATAAAAAAAACCCAATGTTTCCTGTCAGTCTACACAAATAAATTAATCAAAAATGTCATGCTTTCTAAAAGCTCTCAGTTGTAATAAGTGATTCAAAATTRAGATAACTAAGGTAGCCACTGAAAGACCTCTGCAAAGTTAAYTTAATAGCCCAAGCCYRTTTTAGTTCRCCTGACTAAAAGTAGMCAGCTTTMRACTATGCAGTGCTGGAGTAGAGACCTGTCTTTGGTTGTGACTTTGCCCTAACTTGCATTTGGTTCTGCATTTTCTCCATGTGAGCTTCCTGAGCACAAGGAGTTCAGGTCCACAGCTGTGCCAGGGCTKGGAAAGTGGATCCTCCCCATGACAAGGGAGGGAGTTCCCCTTTACTTGCCATCCTTGGCCTCTTTAGGGCCAGCTGCACTGATCAGAGGTGTGGCTATATGGCAGTGCCTGCAGGTCTGCCCACAAAGATGAGGGGGTTGATAAATGACAACAGACTAGCAACGACTTACCTTGAAGTGATTCGCCTCAACCCCAAGCAGCAAACAGCAGGACATTCACACTGRGGCCAGGCATTTAACAACAATTCTGAGGACCTTTTTTCTACTYGCACCAGCAGCTGAATGTGATGGGAGAGACAGGTGTAATGATAGGGGTAGAAAAGCGGTCTAGGCACTGACATTCTGCTAAMGGGGCTTATTAAAAGTGTGAGGAGGACATGAGAGAGAGGCCAAGCAGGARCAACAGCCTGCATGGTCAGAGCAAATTAAAACCTTCCAGGGCCCTCACAGTACTATCCTTAAGTACTGTCCCAATACTACCCCTAGGAATATTCCATATCCTTATGGCAGAAAGAAAGGGTTGCAGCAGGGTAATTCTCCCACCTGCTATTGCTAAGAAAGTGCAGAAGAATTTTTTTTTTTCCTTAGTTTACTCTATACGTTCTTCTGCAACYTTTACAAGACTCTTGTAAAGAAATAAGCACATTATTTTTTGCCTTTACCTTGCTGTCAATGGCATTTACTTCAGATCTGGCTCCCTTAAGGGGGTTTGCGAGAGAAAAAGAAAAAGAAAAAAGAGAGAACAGAAGAGACAAGAAAAGAAAAACGAAAATGAGTTCTACGAGTTCTTCTTGCTTCTAAGCCTTGTAACTTAGTYCTTGCCTTCACACCAGTAAACCCTCCCAGTTTTCAGTATGTTTTCCAGGAACCAACATGGTTCATTGGCCTTATCCTTCCTCCTCTCCCAGGCCTGTATATTCCCTTAAGAGCTATTTCCTTAGTAATAAGAGGCATTTCCCCTCTTTCAGTTGTGCTGCGTAGCTGCTCTGAAAGATCCTGCGGGATCCGTGTAGAACAGGAGTGCCAAATGTCAGGGATGCTGGAGTCCTCCCTGACGATGGTCCTGGCCAGCGTATAACCCACCAGTACAGATATAGCCAAAGTTGTGAGGTGACCAGTGGACACCCTAGGAGAGGAGTTACAGAAAGCAGTTAATACTGAACTGTGTGGTTTTGTGTTTACCTGTCAAAGACCTGCTGGCTGAAATAGTTAGTCAGTYAGTCCTGAGGCTGATGTTCAGATATGAACCCAGCTCTGGAAGGACCACGCTGAAGGGGTATTGCGACGTGCAAAGCCGTCTCCAGCGCAGTGCCTACTCCATGGCCCAGGGTTTGTGCGTCCCAGGTCACTGATTTGTACAAAACCTTGATACATGTCTCAGGGGTGAGAGAAATGAGCTATTCGGAACACTAAAACCCCCCAAGCTTTCAGTTTTAAATTCCACCTTTAATTTTTTATCATTCAATTTGATACAGACTGTGGCAGCCAGATACAATGAACTGTAAAAAATGRAATAAAATGAAATCATCTCTAGTCTGTCAGCTAACATCAGAGAAGAATGACATCTATGTAGCATAAAAGCCAATAGGACATATATTTATGCAGTCCAAAGTAAAAACATTTACTGTTTATGCTGCTTCCTGTGGACCAATTTTATAACGTATTAGAAAATGAAGATTTTAATTAAAATTGAAAATACTGACCCTACTGCTGCTACTACTCGTCTTCCTAGTACAAGACAATGGAGTTTTCAGGAGCAGGACTACTGAAATTCAAGCTAAGAAAACTAGTAAATTAGAATAGCAAATGCTGTAGATGGTATATTCAGAATGCCAAATTAATTAGGAAAATTTATTTAAAATATATTTTCCTATCAGTTCCTTGCTGTGTATGTGCATTTCCAGATATATCTGCTCAGAAAAAAAGTTGAAAAATTTTATTTAAAACTCCAATTAGAAGTATCAAGATTTGTGTAGTTATGCACACCTTAATACATGTTAACCTGAGTTTAATCATACAAGTATGTGGAATACTTGGGTGTTTAATTATGATTTTGTTTATTTATGGGATTCCTGTTGTGGCGTGAATGAATCCRGTATGTTTTAATAATTTAACCTAGGAACATGACCATAAATTCATCCAGTGCTCTGAGGACAGATGCTAGTGTAATATTCTGCAGTTGTAGGTAATGAAAAAAGGGAAAGCTGTCCATTGTAATAAAGCAGGGGGCTGAGAAACTCASAGCTATCAACAGCTTAGAGTGATGTGACAGCTTGGATAAAACCTYATTAAAAAGCCAATGAATACCACAAGATCTAATCTCAATAAGTATGCATAATTTTACAGGCAGCTGAGAAAGTCATGTGATTACAGGCAGGAACTGTAATCTTAGAACAGTATTAGCTCAGTTATTTCATCAGTGTGTTTGAAGAACTATGCACATGATCAAAAACAGTAAATACTGATAAATTTGTCAAAATCTTTTTTTGTCAAAAGCAGAGTATCTAAGTCCATCTTCATCTCGTAAAATTTATATTTTCAGATCAACCAGATGTATTTGCAACATTTTTCATTGAAACTGTGGGTATAAGATATCTCTRCAAACAGTTATTTAGGTGCCTTGATACAGTTTTGAGTAATCATCTTTGTTAACACTGAAAATGCAGGCCTTTAACTTTAATTTCTGTGTCTGCTTCCTCAAAAATAAAATGTAACCATACTGTCTCAGTTAAACTTTTCATACAGATTGTGTTAGTGCTATATGTTTTTCAAACTGATTTCCAAATGGAAATGTATCCATAATATGTTTCTATTACTCAATTTCCTTTTTTTTCTGGAAGTTGCTAACCCAGAAGATAAACAAAATAGATGGATATATGGTGTAATTCTTCAATGTGACACAACTACTGCACATATTCCTTCCATTAGTGTCATGTTGTCTTATGTTTGGATATTACCCACTTTATTTTACCAGCATGTATTGATTTTCTCTCCTAGTTTTAAAAAATCTTTTAATATAAAAATGTCTGAAGTATATTCAGTGTGGAGACATTCATCCGTTTACAAATATTATGGTCATCAAAACCATCATTTGCAGTTCAGATAAAAAGAGAAAGAAAACATTTTAGCTTAAATAGATAGGAAGACACTTGCCATCTGTTTTTAGGGCTGTTCCATCAGTGACCGGTCATAGAATAAAGTGCATTAGTTGCTCTAAAAAAAAAAAGAAAAAAGAAACAGCACCACAACAACAACAACAAATGCAGTGAGTGTTTGGTTTCCCAAATTCTTTTATCTTGAAGGAAGATCATCTAGCAACTGATTTATGTTGGAAGTTACACTTGCTAAAAAGGACCAGTTAATTACTCTGAGAGTTGGAATCTCAGGAATGGTGGGAGACCCACGGGCCATTTTTTTCATTTTAGTGTGTGTTTTCGTAGTAGGGGTGGCTGCCTCTCATTCTGCCCAGCAAATTCAAAACAAAACATTCTGCCAAAAGCACCATCATGTACTGACCCTCAGTCGTCCTGGCAGAGTTACTGAGTGCTTTTTCTCATGGCATTTTTTGTCAGGTCTTTCAAGCTGTCAGTCATGAACTGCAAAGTAATGCTGTTTATGACTAGTTATAGAAAAACAATCAGCAAACAAAGAACTAATGTAAAAAATTCTTCCCAGTTAGTTATAATATGGACTAATGCTAATGATGTCAGGCATCTTAGGTGGAATTGATATATGAAGACAAGGCTTGACACTGTGGCAAGGAAGCATCAGTCATCAGGAACTGTACGTAGCATTTGGATAAATCTACTAATATATAATTAATCCAAGGGATAAATACTAAATTCTTGAATGTTGTGACGTCTGAGGGAAGCTTTGTGATTTGTCACCTTATAGACTGGGTTAAAACCATCATTGTTTAGGACACACAGAGATCACAGAATGAGCTAAATTTGCTTGCTGTTTTGAGAAGGAAATTTATGTGTGTGTGTGTGCACATGAAGAGAGAGCGAGAGATTGCTGCATTTATTAAAGCCAGTCTGACTGTTAACAGATATGAGCAGTGTAATGGAAATGTCTGTAAAATTTCTCTGATTAACTTTGATATCGGATATTGCTTTTGTTAGGTTTAAAGTTTAAAACAGGTTTGGGGAGCTGTTTTTTGTTTGTAGACAATCATGGAGCTCATTTCCAATATGAAGTTAGTAGGATTTTTTTATGATTTATATGTCTGTCTTCAAGCAATGTACTGAAATGATTGGCTTAATTTAATTTAAATGAAATTTGAACTCCTCCAGGCCAGTTTTTTAAATTTATTTAAACATCTAAAAATGCCTAATGTCATTTCTACCTTTAGGCTCTTCAGATACCTTTACAATGTTGGTCTAAAAGCTTAAGTCATTTCAGGAAATAATACTTTCACTTTAAATGACTTAAATGCTTTTAAAAATTTTCTGTTTACCCGTAACTATGCCTGCCAGCTAATCTCGGTGAGATCTTAAAGACTTGTAGTACAGACGGCTCCAACAACCTAAGACAGCCAAGAACATAAAGGATCTTCTGCCACTTTCTGAAGCAATACAGGCCCTGTGGAAACATCACTTAGCCTTCCTCATGTAACCAAAGAAAGAAAAGTCTTGGATGGCAAAACAGAATGAAAGACTAAGTGAGCAAATAAGGTAGTATTTGGGTGTAGTAATCAGATCATTAGCAATTCYGTATTTCAGCCTTTTAAGCAGCTTTCTGGTGGCAAAAGCAAGAATACATTTGTATCTCACTATCATATAACCTTTACTGGCAACTAAGTGCTCAGTTAGTACCGCACTGCATAATCAGGAGACCTAGTTTGCAGAGTGTGCTGCTAAATTAATACAACAGGAATCTGTCAGTTAAATACATAACAATGACTCATTGCACCATTAGCATTATGACATGGTAGTGCTTTTTACAAGAAACACTATAAAAACATATATTTGTTCCTAATGAATAGAAATCTTCACCATAATAATTCATTAAGTGCTTGTTTTAGAGAATGACTTTTACTAGTAACCACTCTGTAAAAGWGATTGTACAGAAAATGTCCTGTGATTAAGTACAATTCCTAGTAATTTCAAACAGTTCCTTTCAGTGGAATAAGAGATAATTCATGACAGTGGGAATAAGCAATGTGTATTGTACATGAAACTCGTGTACAAATGAATCTAATCAATAAAGTAATTCATAACTGAGTAACATCCTGTTTGTCGTGAGCACCGCAGAAAAGCAAGCAGTCCAAGTACCAAATAGCAAAAGCTTACTCTCTAATATAATGAAGAAAATTGTTGAACTGGGTTTTGGAAGCAAGGTATAGAGGTGTGACTCTCTGAATTGTGATAAAAATTGRTAGGATATTCTAACATTGTTGTATTAAGTCATTCATTTTTGCTTCTGCACAGATTTCCCTATATAATTGTATATGTGCATGCTTGTTTYGAAGTAGAATCATTTCCATTCCTCTGAGTCAGAAATTTTTATCAATAGCACAAATATTAACCAGCATTGTCCTGGTGGTATTCCTACACTGAGAATTTGTTAATCAAATCTAATTCCCATGATCTGAGAACAAGTTGAAACTTTGTGTTTCATTGTACATGTGTGTCCCTATTTGTTTCAATGGCTCAATTTCAATATCTTGCATCTATAATTCTGAGCCTGGTCAGAAGGGTTGAGGTGTAGGTTGGAAGGTTTAACATGCAGAAAATAATGTCACAATTTCTCCTCCACCTTTGTAAATAATGTCACTTGTAAYAAACTGTGCATTAGAGTGGAATTTTGTAATTAAAATAATTTTTTTTCCAAGTTACCTTTAACAATAACAGAGGATTAGTGTCTTCATTTTAATCGAATAGATGCGAGCAAATACTTTTATAAATACAATTTTGTTACGTTGTTCTATCTTGTCCATTGCATGTATTTAAAAAAAGTAATATTAAGGCAATCAGAGAATGCTGTTGGTTGGAAGGGATCTCCAGAGCTCCAGAGCAGGGTCACATGGAGCAGGTTGCTCAGGGCCATGTCCGGTCCTGTTTGAATATCTTTGAGTCTGRAGACTTYAYGGCCTCTCTGGGCAACCAGTTTGGTGTGACTTAGTCTGAGTATTAGGAGAGATGCAGAGATTGTCTCTAGCCWGAAAATGCACTGGAATTGAATTTCACTATCTTTACTGCCATGAATATATGTAGCCATCAGCACCCTCTTAAGGTTGTTGTTATTTGCCAGTGCCTCGCTTGATAAGAATCTATGTGTAAATAAGAGTCATGTTGACTTACTGAAGAAATCAACTTTGCTGTATTTTTATTTTCTCCAAGGGAGCTTAGAAAGAGTTTGACTAGGTCTGACTCCTTCCCACGTATTTGAACCAGGGTGGGTGGACTGTTTCATGCAACTTTCAGGATAAACTGCAGTTGCAGAAARGCTGTAGAGGTAAACTGCCTGGAGTGGTGGAAAAGAGCATAGTGCTACCAGCACGTGTGAGACACAATATTTAAATAAATCCCACCTCCATGGGGAAACTGACACTGATTAAACTTCTAAAGACTATTGGAGGAGATGGTGTGTAATGGTAGGTGGATTTAAAAAGACAGCACAGTTTGCATAGGTATTTCTGAGAGGACATCTTAACCATATAATCCRTTGGGTGTTTTTCTTCTAGTAAGACTAGGTGATTAATACAGTAAATTACTCATGCATGTGGTAACTCAGAACACTTTTGAGTCAAAGTATTTGACTAATCATTTATCACAAACTCTTACTCTTTTTATTCTTTATTTTCATGCTTTTTTCTGTTTTGAATGGTTAATAGACTAGAAAAGAAATGTTGGTGTTACCACAGAGCTGTTTTCACTGCCACCGTTGAGCAAAATGGATCGGGGTTTGCAAGCATGTGTAATTTGGTTCTCATCAACCAGTTTGGCAGTTTGTGAGCTGGTGCCTTCAGTTTCACCACAAAGAACCTCCAATTTTCTCCAGACTAAGTATTGCTTTGCAGAATGCATTTGGAAATCAATCCCTGCCCTCTCTCTCTCTGTGAATTTAAGATTGATTTTCAGATACAGTGTCTCTGCCTATTTCTGTCTTCTGCACAGAAACAGATAGGTATAGATTCATGYATGTTTATGTATGTCAGCGTCTATAAATGCAACAACTGCTGATCGTTTTGTTGCATGTTTCTAGTAACCCCTTTCTAAACTAGATATGTTTGAATTGCTTACATGGCTTCATAAATGATCTGTGCTGTGTTGCCCTCTACCTGATCCGGACTCGATGCAAGCTTGCCCTTACTTAACTTGACCTGCAGCTATAGCTCCCCTGATCTGAGATAGCTAATCATTTCTAACTTTGCCTTGTACGTAGAGGTTTCATTTTCTTGTATCATAATCCCTTCCTGAAYTCCTATAAATATTTATTCAATATTTCATTATCTTGTGTATAATCAAAGTGACAGTATATTGGAATACTGAATGCTGAGGCAGGTAAAGATACAGTTCCCCTGTACAGCGGTGCAGATTCTCATTTTCCCTGAAATGATTATTCTAAATCTTTTCTGTAAGAGAAGAGCAGAATAAAAGAATTAAATTCCATAATGATGCAGCCCAGAGCTGAGGATGGTTACAAGAGGTCGAAGTGTCAGAATCTCCTTCCCTGCAGTGGCACAGATGAGGTTCTGGTGCCACTGGGGCTTTCTGGTGCTGTCACTACGCAGAGATGCTGCAACTCTTTAAATAGGGAATCTTTCTGTTTTGCCTTTTTCAAAAATCCAGATGCTATAAATTTGCCTGCAATAAGAATATAAACTGATATCATACTTGCAAAGGAAAGTGGTCATTGTTATGGATTGTTTAATAACTACTGCTAAGTAGAAAACAAATAAAAGTATTAAAGAGTTTGATTTGTCACACATGGCACAGAAGCATTAGTCAGAGTAATTGTAAGAATCCATTGCAAAATGCATTAATCATCTTTTCCTGCTACGCATTAGCAAGATGTCTACACGTGGATAGAAAGGCAACATTTGCTTGTGGTGTTTCAAACTGCAAAATGTTAATAATTTATCTTTCTTATGAGGAAAGAAATGGAATAATTGAATAGCTAAGTGGACTTACTCAAATTCTGACTGAAGAGAAGTATATCAGCTTCAAATTAGGTCCCGAGGTACACAGCTATCCAAACCATAAAATATAAAAGCCAGGTTTTTGATCAAAARCAATCCTCCTCTCCTCCTCCCCCCCTCAAATATGACATTGCACCATATAATTGCACAGGAAATTAAAACTCTTTTCACAGGTTTAATAATAGATGAGACATAGGCTTTGAAATAATTGTTTTTATTGAGCTCTGCCATTCTCTAGCACAGCATGCAAGCTGTGGCTCACATCTTGCACCTCTGTAAGCTCAGAGATGGATTAGCAAAAACACTAAGGGGCTCCATTTGGAGACCACAGGAAACAAACAGGTGCCAAAAACACAAGTCAGTCTCTTGCCTTTTTTCTTTTTTTTTTTTTTGGTCAATTCTGAGTGCTTGTTTTGAATCACCTAAACTTACCTGCTGAAAAACTGTTTTGTGGAGCTGTACTTCATAAGCAGCAAGTGTCATAGTCAGCTGCCTCTGCAATTCAGTATCTTCTTCTGGAAGCTTTTTCTACCCCCAGATTCATTTAGCTCCAGCAAAGGGCCTCAACTTTGTTTTGTTTTGTTTTCCACTTTTCAAAACACTGAACCTAAAAGTTCTTAATGAGGTATAGCACTAACTGTATCTTTTAGCCAAAGAAATCTCGACCATTACTGAAATGTTGGCTGTCACCCTGAACTTGCACAGTCCCTATCTCCATATCAAACCCACTTATATTGCATAATAGATATATTTGACATGCCAGACTGTGACAAAACCTGGGGCTTTTGTCACCATTACYGCATCACAAGTTATACCTACCTTGTTGTTTTAGCTTGTCAGGTTCTCCGATGTTTTAGTTTGTCCGTGTCACTTTTTCTCTGTTGGCTGAGTCTTAGACATAACCGATGATTTATGCAGGTGACACTTTGTTGGTTGTCTGGAAAAGGTAGATTTTGTTAAGTTGTTCTTGGGTAGGAGCAATAGGTGCTGGGTAACATCCAGCAGTAATTGGGACTTATTATTCCTCAAGTTGTCTAGAAAAGGAATAGACCTACAGGATGAAGTTCTTGTACTTTGAGGAAAGGAATTTTGAAGATCTCTCTTCTTTTTCAGAGATGGTGAGATTTGAGCATTTTAACTTATGTGGTTTTTGTTTTGCCATGCTTTTATTTTCTGGTTTGCAAACTGAATCTGCGAGAGGGAGGGGAAAAAAAAATAAAAAAGGATACTATTTCAGAAACACAGGTCAGACTCTGGAAAAAAAAAGCTTTAATAGGATCAGGTTTTGAGCAAAAAGGGGCCTGGTAGAATGTGATGCTGCTTAGTAACCTTAGCAGGGAAACATTTAAGCAAATTCTGTATACTTTAAGGGGAAGRGATGGTTCTGATTCCCCTTCAGTCTCTCTGTTTTAATACTCTTAACATTATTTTTGCACTGTGCTCGTTTGAGATGTGTGTTAGGAGAAGTCTGCTTTGCTTGTGCTTTAGCAAGACAGAAAGCAAAAAGCAGTAATTTGAAAAAGTCCTTTAAATTGTATTTTTTATATGATACAGTGCTCTCACGTCTTTTTACAGGAATCTGATGGTATCATACCCAGGGCAGAGAACCTCTTTGTATTTTCCAAGTGCTGAACCTCCTCCGTGAGATGCTTTTCAACCTCGGATCTTATTTCCTGTGCTCAGAAATGAGGTGCCCACTTTMAGAGAGCACTTGGTGTCTTAGAGCCAGCTCCATGCTCACTGCATCCACTGAGTACCCGACTACTGGTCACAAACTTAAACTAGGCGGAGGAAGGGAGGGTGCAGAGGAACTATTTACTCAAAGAATAGCAAGTGTACAGGAACATATTGGTCATACTTTTTATTGAAGATATCATATTTCTAAGGTTAATCAATAGCTGATAAATAACATCCATATAGGTATTCTATATACATTCTCAGAGGAAGCAAGGTCAGTTTTCAGAGGACTCTGATGGCGAGGAGTGCTGGCAGTCTCTGTTAGAGTTTCGAACTTCTCCAATCTGGAAGCAAGTGTGTGTTTAKGAATTAGCATACTGCTTTTATTATTTTAAATTGCTTTTGTTTTGATGCCGATGCTCACTTTGAAAAAAGCTGTTTCCTTTTTACTCACCCCAGTAATTGTTTCCAGGAGGCAGAGAAGTGCAGTCTGAGTTTACACTTTGTGTTAGTACTATCATCCTGCAATCCACAGCCAAACAGGGAAAAGGGAGAATCTGCTGTAAGCATATTAATACATGAACATCTGGGAAAAAATGTCTAGAGATCTACAGGGAACCACACATATTTCCTAATTCACAACGAATGTGGCAAACKATGAGTTAAATCATCTAAACTAATGTGATTTTCTAGTGTTTGACACCACCATGTTTTAGCTGGTCAACAGTTATTTCCTCTCCAGAGATAACAGGTCTCAAAAAAGATTTTTTCTTTTTATCTTCCTAAAGTAGAACATGGTATAATTTTATTTCCGTACAGTCTTATCTACATTCAGACAGAGCTCTCAAAATTTCTTCATGCTGTGTTACTGTGTTTCAGTACATTTTAATAGCATCYTAATAAACGTGCACCCCAGAATGACTTTCAATAACTGTAACGTTAATAATTTGTAAGCTTAAATCAGGAAAATAATCATAAAAAAGGGCCTATGGCAGGTGAGGTGTACTGGGTTTTGCGACGCAGWGCGCTGCAAGTCTCCGCGTGCCCTGTGTCAGCCGTAGGTTAATGCAGAGAGCAGCGGGATTTCTCTGCTCGGGGAAGTCCCATGGCCGGCGGCAGGGCCTCCGTGCAGGTAGGGCTGCTCAGGCAGGGCTGACGCAGCCAGGAGAGCCGCTAGCAGTGGGGCAGTGGCCTGTGTCGCTCCTCGGGGGTGCAGGTGTCAACCCGGCTCGCAGGAAGCTGGSGTCAGCCGCTGTTACCTGCGGTCAGGAGAGCTGGCACCAGGGACCGTTTCTTCCCGGTCAGATTTTTTGCTGTGAGGATTTGAAGCAAATCTTCTATTTTTCTACAGTTGTGGCTGGACAGCTCTTGCAGAGCGTTCTATATTACAAGCTGTGCAGGCCCCCTGTGAGGAAAAGAAGCCTGGCTGAGGT
The DNA here is from genome assembly GCA_003342815.1 of Eudromia elegans. NCBI lineage: Eukaryota > Metazoa > Chordata > Aves > Tinamiformes > Tinamidae > Eudromia > Eudromia elegans. Next base: position 1,105,945 of record PTEX01000116.1, on the reverse strand, counting down.
TCRTGGGTACATGAACGAATCTTCCTATATTAATGCATGCTTTTCTTCTGAAACTAGCTCAAGGGTCACCAAGTTAAATCAGATTCTGGACATGGTGTATAGTGTGTTAAGTAATTTCTCTTGCTCTGTCTAGGCAGTTACTGGAACGGTGAGCACAGACATTTTTAATTGCTGTTTGGTTCAAGCAGTGATCATGTAGTTATCTGAACGTGTGTTTTCACCCATTTAAGGAGCCAAAAGGCTAATGGATCCTGTAAGGAGCAAACCTGCCGTGGTGCAGGTGATGCACACGTCTTGGCTTCGCTGACCGTTGGTGGTCAGTGACTGAGATGCCACGGCAGCAGGTTGCATGGTAGGGAGCTCCTCTGGCTGGGTGCACCAAACCCAGCATGTGCAGGGTCAGGTGCTAAATAGGGTGGGCCTTGTAAGAACAGGCAAAGGCATTTTCTAGGAGCTGCATAGATCTGTTACTTACATGATAGCAAGCCCTTTGCTTTCCTTGGTGATTTTACAATAGGTAAAGCCCAAATCACAGAGGTAACCACATCTTAAAACCAGCCATGCTATGAATATACCAAAGACCAATGCCAAGGCTGGAGATAGGAAGCAGGGCATAAACTGCATGCTGCTTATATGAAAACGTGTTCTGACATCAGGCATGTTCATGGCTGTCTCGTGTGATGACCTTCCATCCGGAGGAGCTGAGCTGCAGACTGCCCTCGTGCCCGCTTGCCCGCAGGATGCAGCTCTGCAGGTGGAGAAAGGGAAGTTCACGTAGGGAACCGTGCAGGTTGTCAAAAGTCACTACACTTATTTTGTAGACTGTTCTCTACCGGCCACTTTATTTCGATGCTGACTGTAGTTCCTGCCTCCTCTCTTACATGCTGCATCTTGTTATTAATTACTTTTGTTCACAGTTAGGAGTCATGGAATCACCTGTAGTAGTGTAACAGATTGTTAAATAAAAAACACTTGTTTACTATGACCTTCAAAAAGATTAGCAAACTATAATTCTAAAAAAAGATACTATAGCAAATTCCATTATATGTACTTATTTGTATTTCTCTGTGGAAAGGAAAAAAAAATCCTCCAACTGTGAAAGTTTCAGCCTTATTATACTGCTCTACTGATACAAAATTAAGGGAGTCTCTCAAGGGGCTTTTAAGGCTCCCTCAAAATAAATATTCCTAAGGTTTTTATTATCTAACATCCAGATTTCCAGATTTTACCCTAAACTTCACCCAGAAATCCTGGTGTGATCTATAAAGTGAAGTCAAAGCAACTAATTCTGAAGCAAAGACGGACAAAAATATGAGGACCTGAATGATGAATTCACCTAAACATAAATAACAAAAGCATTAAAATTCAAGATAACCAAAGGTAACATACGTTCTGAACTTAGCAGTATGAAAGCATGTGCAGCAATGTGTGCCTTTTATTTATATTCCAGTGGTTCAAGCCGGCTCGCTGCAGTGTCCCTACCTCCGTGCCACTGATGCTGCGGCGTGGCTGGGAAYGTAGCTGGCACCCTGCGTTTCTCACTGTGCACCTTCCGATGGCTGCATCTCAACACACACGGGAAGGGGAGAGAAACCTGCACAGGTCATTGAAGAACTGGCCCGTGGACCTCTCTGCTGTGCTCACTAGAGGCCTAKCTTGTGGCTAGAGGGAGTCCAGCCAAGAGCACCCAAGTGGAGGGAGGAAAGAGTGTTTAAAGGTGCTGCGTGAGACTGGATGATGTAGTCGTGAGCTGTACATACATACAGAGAGAGAAGTGTCGGCACTCGGCAGACATTCAGTCTGTGCATTTTTGCAGATCCACAGAAATGTCTAGAAACTGARCTGGTAATTTTACTTTCAGTCATAATTCAGCCAAGCATAATGATGTAGACCACATTCTGTGTCTATGATCCTGAAACAGCATCTTTAGTTGCAGTGATGTTGGCTTAGATTTGCTCTTTGTAAATAAAAGCAAAATTTTCCTTGCGGAAGAGGAAGATTTTGCATTTCTGTTTTATTCCAAAATAAAGAAACAAAATAAGATAGATCAAGTAAATAAAGAAACATTACAGACAGGACTGATACAAAATATGCCTGCATACAGTATGTTTTAATGCTTACATTCACTGATACTTTTGGAGAAAGATGCAAATAAGACAGTTTAAGATCTAATAGCTGGAAGCTACAATGGGATGGAGTTTGTAAAAATTAAATGTCAATTTTATTTATCATGTCAGGAATTATATATTGGAACAAATTATGTTGAATATGGTGGATTCCTTTTTGGCTGATATCTTTAAAACAAGTCTGGACAGTATTGTAAGGAGTGCTGATACTCTTTCAAAATCTGTGGATTTAGTCCGATTTAGCCTGAATCATTTAACAGAATTGTATGACTTTTTCTACAAAGGACAAATTCCATGTGTGCATCCGCATGTGTGTATGTGCATGTTTGCAAGTGTCTCAAGTGCTGATGGAATCAGTTTTGTATATATCATTCTGTTTCTAATACAAATCATTTATATTTTCCAAGGGAAAGCTTTGCAACATTTTCTAAAGACATGTAACATCTAGGTTTGACAAGTTACCACAAACATTTGGATCTATACCCAAATGGTACTTGGGAATTTTTTGTCCGAAGTTCAGTATACAGCACACAACACAGTGGCTGCTCATCCGTGGGAAGGTGTTTTGTAGCATTGTACAATAAACTGTTTTTTTTCTATTTGGAAGTTTGCGTTCAGTATAGGTGAATACTCTAGCCAGTATATACRTGCAATAGCAAAATAATTGGTGTATATCAGTATTCATTTTATATGTGAAAATCAAGGGAGTCTGCTCTGTCAATCCATGCCTTTGAGTTATGTTGATTAATTGTTGCCATTAGAAGCACATTAGAGTTGGGTGACTTTCCAGAGGAAACTTCATCTTTTGCTGTGAGTTGCTAACAAAGCAGAGTCTGTGTGAGATGTGAGCACTGTGTGGACGAGGTAGGTGCTTGAACTTATCATCTTTGTTTTACAGCCCTCCATCTCCTTCCTCTTTCTTGTGTAGAAGACATTGTTTTGATAGCCAGCAAATTGTTATGCTAAGACCATGAGACATTGCATGCAATTGTTGGCAACTGCCTATTAAAATAAAAACTTTTTTTGGAAAGTGCAGGTACATAAAGAAGAAAGACAAACTTGGCCTATTTCATGGTTAGGCAGGTGCTGCTGATTAGGATAGTGTCTAAAATGCTGGCCTTATCCCCCTTATTTTAAGGTAGTTCTAAAAGGCAGGAAGCTGGTGTTGTGTTTGTAGTATAACTGTTTCCCTGGAGACAATCTGTGTGAGCTGGCTAACTTTGCAAGAACACACATTAATAAATTATTAAATAAATAAATAAATGCATAATTAAAGTGGCTGGCTCGGTTTGGCCTGGCTGTCTCAAACGCATTTCCTCTAAAATGATAATTTACACTCCTGACAGACAGCAGGTCTTTGTTTTGGAGCTCGGCAAGTGAGACTATGTACGGTAAATGATTTATAATGCTGTGGCCGTGATTATTTACTGAGAGTCTGAACACACTAAGTAGTGCTTACACTAAGCTAGTATTATACAGGCAATGATAAGTTTTAAAATGAGAGGTTGCTTTAGGATAAATATTGTAAACTTTGGTGGTTGTTGTTTCTGCCTGGTAGCCGACATTACGTTATTAACATTAGGATTATTACTATGTTGCAATAAAAATACAATAACAATTTATAACTTAGCTCGCTTGTGGTCTGTAGCATCTGGTTATTTATACTGGCAAATGATGATAGAAGCTGTGACTGATTCTACTTCCATGTGTAATTTGTAAATCAGGCATATGCTGAAGCAAGCAGTGATGTTGAGCTGGTGCAAGTCTTGATTTCCCTTGCTGGCTTCATCTTTTGTATTTAATAATTTTAGGTTTGGGTAAAGAAGTGGTCTGTACCAGAAGAGATCTCAACCTTTAGCTTAGAAAACCTTCTTCTTTTCCTGACCTTCAGAAGTACAAGTGTGCAACCTTGGCTATTGTTGACAGTATTTAGATTAGAAGTGCCCAGTGCTGARGCCTTCAGCCCCATAGTTAAAATATACTGCTGGAAAATAGAAAATATTACACTGAAAGATATTTCTGTTAGGTTCCTCTTTTGTSAGACTAATAGTGCACACCTTGACATGTAGAAAAGCCTAGCTCTGTGCGAAAGAGAGGCTTGTAGTAAGTGGAATTCTCAAGGATTGAGGTAGTCACAATGACTAGCCTCAGTTTCAATAGCTTAAACTAAAAATATTSTAAAAATGTCATTTTTGTAATTTAGAGAGAGGTAGAGAGAGGGCAAGCATAAAGATTTGAACTTCAACTCAAGCATTTGAAATTGCTTTAGGAAAAATCCCCTTATTCTCTTCATTGATTATAAAAGGCAAAAAAAGGGATTTTTATTAGTAGCTCTTGTGTGTGCCCCTGTCCCACAGACCCGGAGAATGGAGGTACTGCCCTCTTATCACAAATTAAAACACATGCAGTGTTTTGACTGTGATGAAATGAATGAACAAGTTGATTCTCATAATATAAATTTGCCCTGTGTTGTTATGAAAACAGGGAAAACTATTGTTAGCGGTTTCCTTGACAGTTTTATTTGAATTGAAGACTCTGCCTTAGGACATGATTGTGGATTTCCATTCCACACTCCAGTTTTATGAATTAAACAAAGCAGAGCAAAGCAAAGCAAAACAAGCAGAAAACCTTGATAGACTGATAGAGCAAGTTTGTAGAACTGCAAATCATTGAGGATGGTAACTCTTTAACTTACTGTGCACAATCTATTATATTTACATTTAAAGTGATTTTTTTAACTCCCCACTTCTTTTCTATAATGCACATTTATCACAATGTAGAAGAAAAAGCAATCAAGCTTTATTTTATAGTGTTTGTTGGAAACTCATATTAATTTATTTTGGAAGCACAGATTCTATTCTACCTAGAATGGCTGCCTATTCATTAAATCTATATCACCAGGCAGACACCTCAAACAACTTTATTCTCCAATTAGAAGTGAATCAATTTCTTTTACAACATGATAGCAGGCAGAAGGATTTCCATGATGGAGCACTTGCTGGAGTTGAAAGGCAAATCTACTGCAAATGATATTAATATTGTAGCTAGAAAACTATTTTAAATGTACCTTTTACAATACCTTTCACACAGAAATAGATTAATGAATAATAAGGCATAATACACTGTTCTTGATATTTTCTAATATGGTGTGAGTATAAATCCTGACTATTAGCCATTTAACTTTCTCCTTCTCCCAAATTTTAAAATCAAAGAGGTTTATTTTTTATGATGCAAATAAAAGGGAATTGGAACCTAAATATAATACAAATATTTTTTAAAAAATATATTACCTATTACCAGCAAAATGGGAGACTTTTCCATTGTATATTGCAAATGATGGAGGTTAACATGACTTAGAGATGTGTTATTTTTTCAGAATATTCACATAATTACACCTAGCTACTTTTATTCTTGTTTAAAAAGTGTTAATCAGATTTTGTGTCAATAAATCTGTGGGGAAAAAAAACCCACATGATTTTAGACTAGCAAGGATATTGCYAACCTGCTAGGTTTGCTGTGCATTATGTCGCACACGTGTATATATTGCCTTCGTCAGGGAGGTTCTCAATACTGTTCTTGTTTTTAAAGGCCTTAATCAAAGTTGATGCCGTCCTATTGTACACAGAGTAGGAAATATGAAATCCCTGTGGAAGCYGCTCCCTGATCCATGTATTGGATGTGCTTCCCTTGCTGCTGCCGGGGCGTGTGTGTGAAGAAGGGCACTCTGAGCTCAACTGCTGCCACTAGAGTCATCTACAGCAATTCTGGGGCCATGACTTGGATCTTCCAGGAGCTGCTGTCATGGGGGAGGACCAGGGGCTGCCTGCACTCAAATCCCATGTGTCCCTTACCCACCCCAAAGGTAAGAGACCTACACTGCAGACTAAAGTGAGGGTTTCCTMTGGGCATGCACACAATCACCAGGARTGAGCAGTTGTGTTTTTCAGTAAGAGCCTGRATGAGTGAGTTTGAGTGAGGTAAGGTAAACATGCTGTAAGAAACGTGAACCAAGGAATTTATGTCTTTGCAAAGAGTAAAGTAAGGTACAGAAAATCTTTGTCATCACTGTAGATGAAAGAGAAGGAACTGCRTGTAACTTTGATGTGCACCCTTGGTAAGAATTATTAAGGAAAAGAAARAAAAAAAGTACCTATCTTTACATCCAAAGGTACATATATATATAYACAAATATAGCTTCTGAGAAATTTCTGCAAAACACTTTTGATATGGATAAGATTGTGCACTTAAGGGAGATATTGGAAAAAGCAGGATCGAGGGTGTTCCAGRGCCAGTGAGATGGTGAGATGCTGTCTTCAATTGAAGACAGCATGTGAAGCTGCCTCAAGCTCCCCAYTTGCTTTCAGTTCCAGTGTGTATAAAAACTTAGTATTTGCTAAGGCTTTATGTTTCAAACAGTTTCAAATAAGATGCTGGGTTGAACAAGGTTGTTTTTCATCTCTCTCTCTTTTTTTTTTTTCCCATACCAACCTGTACAAAATTTTGATTTCTTATTCTTTAAGAGGAAAATAATAAATCAGTCAAAATGTACAGATGGATTCAAGCTTACACATAAACGTTCACAACATAACTGTAGTGGATACTAAAAATCATGGACTCAAGATATCCATTTTATGACATGTAATAATTTTCTGTCTCCCTCCCTGTCATGTGCCATTGGCAATAAATTATCTCTCTCATCTTCTACCGTAGGCGATAACCRTCTTAACACCTTTTTCCCTGATAATGTTTTATTTCTATTCCACTAGTCCTAACTACTGTTTCTTTTAGATATATCTCAATGTATTTAATTAACCTTAGAGCAGAGTGTTTTCTGCTTGTGTTTTAGCGTTGAAAATGGTTGGTTTGTTTGTTTGTTTGTTTGCTTCATCATTTCAAAGCTGGGTAAGAATTGATTATAGCAATCTTTAAAGAACAAATAAAATAATAAAATATCTAATAGATAATAAAATACCTAAGAAAGCATATTGCCTTTTTGAAGGACCATCACATCAACAACAGGCCTGTGGTTACTAGATTGTTAGTTCTTCTGCACTGCAAACATTTCGCAGCAAAGGAATGTTCCCTTTTGCCAGGGAAAAYGCTTCAGTTTTAATCCAAGTTTTGTAACGGATAATTCACTGATATTAAGMAATAATTACATGTTCTTAAGTTAATGGTGAAAATAAGATATTGCTTGGAAGATTTTTGTCCATATTACTAGGCAGCCCCAGAATGTTGTTTCTTCTAGACTGACTTGGTCCTAGTCTTGTCTTCATTTACGCCTGTTAAATTGCATTAATCTAAAAATCAAATTCTGCTTACCCAGGAAAGAAATTTCACATTACAGACATTTTGTTCAGAGAATCATGATAGAGTAAAGAGAAAAACATGCTTTTATTTGACTGAGCATGAGGAAGTGTTTTCATGACGCATTGACTGTATCAAAATGAGGTCCAAACAGTAAAAATTACGCTCAATTTTAGATGAAAATCAAGCTTAGAAAGCCTCATTTAGGTGTACATTCAGTCTAAGAATATAATTGTAGTATGGTTCTAAGAGTTTTTAGAAATTTGTGAAAGCTCTCTGAGGCTCTCTGATGAGTTACTCACTGTGTAGTTAGGCACGATCTGCTTGATACGCTTTCCTTCTGCTTTCATAACCTGTTTGGCGATGTTTACCACCAAGTACTCTTCAAAGAAAAGCCCTGAACTTTCAGAGGACTAACTAAGTATAAAGATCATTACACGTATTACTGAAGACAACTGCATATAATAAGACAAAAAAAAAAGGCAGGAGAAAATAATGAGCTTTTATGATGGAGAAAAGGGAAGTTGCTGGTGTGGATACMTGACCTCCTGATCTGAGACCTGAGCCATGCAACACATGTGCAGAAGGGAGCTACCAACAAGGCAACAGACTATGCTTTGCAAATCAAACTTAATTACTTAAGATTTCAAACACAAAATGTTTTACTGTGAGTAATCCCATTACTGAGAAATAGGACAATAAAATGAAGATGAAATTCAAAATTGATAAATGCGAAGTAAAACCCATGTGGAAAAGTAGTTTGGAGTTTATAAACAGCAGTGAGCTCTAAATGATCTGTGCCTAGCCAAGATGAAACATGGTAATGTTTGACAGCTCTATGAGAGCATCAGCTCTGTGTTCAGAAGCAAATAGCTTTTTGAGATTGCTAGGTAAGGAATGGAGACTGAAACCRAAAACATCAAAATGCTATGTATGTGCCCAAGAGAGAAGAACACTTGGCTTGTGGGCTTTGCTCTGGGCTCTACATTTCAAGAAGTGCAACTTAGAAGTGTGCAGAAATAATGATGAGCGTTATGAAAGYATGCAGTTGCTTTTGCTCAAGGAGAGTTTATGTAGAGTAACATTCTTCAGCTGGAAAAAAAAGAAAGCCACGTGAGGTAGGCCATGGTAAATGTCTATAAAATGTGAGTGTGTATAAAAAGAGAGTGACAAAGGGATAACTTAAGTGATCACAATGCAAATGAATTTGGCATCAAAAGACAGAAGAAACTTCTTCAAAGTATTGCCCAGTATTCAGCCTCTTAGAATATAAACTATCCTGTGTCATGTTACTGAATATAAATATAATTTACTRTTATTGGTTCTGAAGTAAGCTGGACTTGTAAGCCTTTAGATGCCAACTTCCAAAACAAAATTARGGGGTGAAGGAATATTTAGGTAATTAGAACAGAAACTACTTTTGTCACTGATACTTTTAACTTCCCGTGATCCTAGCACAGCTGCCCATAATTTGATTTCAGAAGAGACACAAAACAGAGTGTGAAACCAGCCAACTGGAAAACAGATCTGAAATGATTTAATTGACCATCTCTTACCTAATTTTGGCAGATGATTGATGATTGATTTTTTTTCTTCCGCCACTCCAGTTTTTACTGACTTTTATTATTTTTCCTTCTAAGGGCTGGTGACATGTGTCTTAATACTTCATTATACCAAACTCTTTCAGGAGTGAGATAACTTGTTCAAGTGCATTTCTTTGGACTAAGCAACTGAATTAGAACTTAGGCATTGACATCTCTTTCCTTAGGTGAAACTGTCRCTGCTCAGTTCTTAGATAAATAACACATTTCATAGCAAATATTAATAGGCAGGAAGTGGGTCCTGGATTTTGTAGTTTACTGAGATTTTTCACATCAGAAAGTTATGGAGCTCAGAGAGACATTGCCTGCCAAAACTCCCGAGCTAATATTCTTCAGTTGTCCTTTACTGTGACTGGCATATGTTAGAGAGTCTGTAAATAAATAATTGATGTGCTTTGCAAGGTTCATTTACTTTTAAGACGAATATGTGCCTTGGCAGAGTATTTGAATGGTAGGTAGCTTCTGCTTTSAGTTATTCTGTACTACTTAAACACAGTGATGAAGCTGTTTCTCCACTGCTGTCCACGAGCAGAGCTGTTCTCTCTGGCCTCTCAAAGAATAATAAATGGTAGAGGTGTCTTCTATGCAAAACATATCAAGTATTTTTGATGCATTATTTATATAACTAGTCCTTCTAAATCCAAATTATGCAGCATTTTTGAGTGCAACAACTTAAAACTGCAACTATTGCCTTTGCTTTACCTTTCTTAGCTTAAGAGAGTTACGAACGCAGAGATYGCTGATTAGGCAAAAGTTAAGGTGTTTATTCTTTAAGATGCATAAATTGCTTACAAAACATATTTTTAATTATGCTACTAAGGGTCACATTTAGAAAGATGTAAACATGATTTACATAGAAATGAGCAACTATGTTAATTTACGCATTTAAAATATGTTCAAGAAAAGTCAGTTTTCAGCAGAAATATGACACAGGAAAAATATATACAATGAGGCTAATTGCCATCAGTTTCTTAACCCTTCAGGACAATAATTAATGATAGTGCTCAGTAAATTTCTGTGAATTTTATTATCCACATTTTCTTATGGGATGAATTTAAATGATTAATCAGAGTGATCAATAATGGTGGTTGGCAGGAGCTGGACAGTTTTGAATGTGGTTCTTCCTCTCCTTTTATTAGTGTTGTGTGTGTTCCCTTTTGCCACTTACTGCCAGTCGGATCTTTTTATAACAAAGAAGCCTACATATCATTTCATGGATCTGCTGTTTTGGGAAAAATGCATGAAAAAAAAAATATATAAAACCTTTAAACATTTCAGGGTACCATGAAGAATACAGATACAAGCTACATGCATAACATAACTTTCATTTTCTTATTACATTCTTCACAGCAGCCTCCCATCTTTCATGCACCCTTAAAACAATTTCTATCAGTATATTTATACCTTACCTATTACTGAAGCAGAAGCTGAAATGAGTTTTGTTTGAAAGCTTGCTCTTTTAGGGCTGTCAAAGGATAGATACTTTAAAAAGAGGGAACAAAGTAAAAGAGGGAGTCTATAGACTTCTCCAGGTTTACATTAGTTTACSTGTCTGGGCCACGATGGGTGCTTGGTGCTGTTTCTTCTCTTCCATTTCGCTGTTCTTTGAATATGTGGCTAGTGACTGATGCAGGGAGGAGGAGGAGGAGAGGAAAAAAGTGATTCTGCCTGTTCCTCARCTGTTATCTCTTTGCCTGAAGTGCAAAGAGAATAGAAAAGATTCTGAAACCYCTGCAATAATAAGTGTGTGTTTTGGGGCAACTGTGAAAGCAAGATATGGTTCTCTGTTCTCTGTTTGTTGTCTTATAAAGGAAGATAGGACTGCTGATGTAATCCCGTCAGCTTTCATTCGCTATTTTAGAGTTGTAGCTCTTTGCATACATATATACACATTTAAATAAGCCATTAATTTTTTATCTTTTAGCTCTTCTTCACAGGTACAATTCTTATTATCTTTTTATATTGTGAAATCTGTGGTTTAATTAAAACTGCTAAGGGAACTGCTACACAGTCTCATAGATGAGGGAAGAATTATTCATAGAGACAAATTCATTTCCCAGCTACTGAAGCTGAATAGCCCCTATCTGTACTTTCGCTCTTTAAATATTTCTCCTTTCAGATGAATTATATGATTGTAAGTGGTTAAGAATGTGCCAGAGTTGTTAAAATCCATTTTCATTTGACTGTGAACTTTCCAAGTATAGTCACTGTTGAAGCAAGACAATATGAGAAGTGGAACCCACAAGAAGAGTGTAAAATGATCAATTTTGGTAWCATTTTAAGACTTTAAGACAGCAAACTACTCCTATGGAGTACAGAAATGCCCTTTTCCTGTCTAACATCCTTTGAAGAGCATAGTTCTGTCTTGTAACTTAGCATGTTGAGTGAGTTTATCAGAAAACTCTGAACCATTCTTGTTAACATTCTCTATGAACAAAAGAGCAACCTTGATAGTGTCTGTGCTCATTTGACTTTGCACACAAGCATTCTTCAAACTGAAAACTCATTTGTCTAGACTGTGTGTTCCTGATAAAACAAATACGAACATGGTAGCATGTCATGAGCAAATACTCTCTAGCTAAAAACAAGCAAATGACTAAATAAAATCTATCCAAATTCTTCCACCCACAAGCTCAGCCATGACAAGAACAAACACTTTGAAAACTACAAATTGATAATTTCTCCAACATTCTCTCCAGAAGAGGGAAAAAAAAAGTAAAAATAATAAATACAGACAGAGTGGTACATAACATAAGGGGTTCGACCATGGGGCTTCCCACCATTCCAGCTGTGCACTGTTGTGGGGCTCGCTTTTTGGGCTTTGACTCTTCCTACAGGCCAGGACCAGCAGGTACAGCCCTAATCCTTTAGTGACATATATGACAAGAATATAGGTGAAGAAGAGCTAGAACTGTTGAGCARGAAGGAGGAGTGTCATTAAATATGTGTTCAGCATCAAGCACTCTTAAATACTGTCATAAATTATGTCTTTATTAGTGACATAGTCATGAAACTGTGAGTATATTAATGSCTTTTTATTACCTCCTTAAAAAATGGAATTATATTTGATCCTCTATTAAGGCTTATTGTAGAATGTAGGAAAATGATATACAGTCAACTCTTAGCTAGAATGCATTTTTTATTCTAGTAAATACATTGCGTAAAACCTGGTTGGTGAAATTTTGGAAATACTAGAAAACGAGTGATAGTTCTCCTGTAAAACACGTGCATATTTTTCATTGTCTAAGATTTTCATTTAAAAGAAAAGGAAGATGCATAATACTTCTGTGGGGGAGAAGGTCTGCCACATATGAAAAAAGTATATAAGCAAAATGCTTGATAGAAAGTAATTATTATTATTAAACTCTTATAAGAAGATCAGAATACATGTAATAACCTCARCARGTATTTTAGCCCTTATTTTAGGACRGTCTATGATTAAAAGAAAAGTATGTGAGAATTAGAGTTTGGTCMTCTACCCCTGCAGATCCTAAAAACACTACCACCAATGCCCATTTATTTCACCAAGAAAAAGAAAAAAAAAAACTTATTTAGGACTTTCATATTTAATCTACAGAATAAAAGTAATTTACTCACTTAGTGTGTAGTAGCTTAGTTTTGTTAGATACTTTGTTGTAGAATAAACTCATAAATACAGCACTTTATCAAAAAAAAAGTCATTAGTTTCAAATAAAGGTGAAGTAAACGTCAATGACATGCTCTATGATTATTCCTTTCAAGTCATTACAGAGGAATGCAATTACATACCTTCATACTTAGAGCTCCTATGAAAATTAGAGTGTTTGCCACACTGCAAATGGAAGTAAGAAAGCCTTCTTCATTCAGTAATCTTGAGAAAAACAAAAACAAACAAACAAAATGCCTAAAATAGTCCAGAAAAGTTATATATATATATAAAAAGAAGAAATTCTGTAGTTTTACATCACAGATATTCATTTCCTAGCTCAGTTTTGCAGATAATTTAAAGCCTTTGGAATCACACTGAAGTTTTGACTGACGATGTGGCATTAAACTGCATTTTAAGTGCCAACTGAAGATGCAACAACATCATTACCTTGAATTAAAGYGCAAGAAGAGCATTCTACTGGGAGCATTATGGCACCTATAGGAAGGAAGTGATTCTCGAGTGCTCTTCATAAAATTAGCTTGATACCTCAGTTCTAGAATAAACGATAAAATGGTCTAAAGAATGTGTCCTAAATCGGTAGAAAGCTGCCTGTCTAAATCTCAGTAACTGTCTAGGGTAATCTTCAACAGCTGGATGTTATTAGAATGCACACTAATGGTTATAATGTGGAGTCCTCTAACCCAGAGCTTATTGCTACTTATCTAACATGGGCCTGAAATGAGGTGACATAGTAATGAGTTGATACAAATTACTCTTATAACTTTCATGCTGCTACTAGGCTAAGGAAAGCTATTGTCTGCTTTTTGAGATAAATTTAATGTGTTCCATTTGACTGAAGAAGGCTTTTTGTTAAAATATCAGAAGAAAATGTGTTGGTAGTTTTCATTCTCCACCTCGCCTTACTCTCCCTGGTTAGACAAAATTACTCACCTGGCTTTACCAAAATAATGATATTTACTTTGCTGATGAAAGCAAACGAGACTTGGCGCTGTTCTGTCTGCTTTATGAGCACCTTCTGTTATAGCACAGTCTAAGTATTAGAATAATTTGCAACTCTGTATGTTAGCTAGTGCCAATTGATGTGACTATATTTACAGCATGTAAATTCATAATTAAAGAGTATACCTGCAGACACTTTGTACTTCCTGAAACAGCAAAGCACTGTCACGAGCACAGTGATGGCTACACGCTTGATTCCTTCCTCACTTAAATCACTGGGGAAAATGATTGGAGTGATACAGCTGCATTATCAGAAAGCAGCTGCTGTACATGACAAGCTCTTTTTTGCTGTCATTTTTTGAGAAAGAATTTGACAGACAAGCAAGTTTTACATATGTAAGAGGCTCTGAAAGAAGCACAGGTKGTTTTTTCAAATTTGTGAGCATGTAAAATGTACAGTTCATGGCAGACATGAGTGAATAATCTTCACAGAATTATTTATTCAGTGTATTTAGCCTCATCTTCTTGTGCAGCAGACTTTACCTTCTCCTAAATTATTATTATTTGATGATTCTCTTCCCCTGAATTTTGTTTTTGACTTGTATGAGTTGATCCCAAGAAGGTTTCTTCTGTTACATGATATGTACATTTCAGACTGCGTTAAGTGTTTGATCAATGTTTGATAAAACACAAGAGACTATGTAAGACTGACTACTAGTACAAGCACTTTTTAGTGTGGCAATTCTATCAGTTAATAATGTCAAAACTGTAAAGAATCATTCTTACAAAGATTAATCATGCTATATTTTTAATGTTATCTTGCAGTGCCATAGAATGCCCTGCGAATGAGCAATAACCTAAGTAGGTCTAAGCGTATCACTGAAATGTTGTCAGAAACTTAAATGTATCTATAAACAGAGAAGGGCCATGTTTTGTTGTTGTTTTTCTCATAATGTAAGCATCTCTAGCTGCTTTTCATGTTTCATATTCACCTACGGAGATACTCATCCTGTTGACTGTGTCTCTTGTTATGAACAATAGGCCTAAGAGCAGATTCGTTTCCAATTTGGAGGAGGCACCAACACGGATTGAAAGGGGGTGTTTGCTTGTCCTGTCATTGATCAAAGGATTTTGTCTGCACATCCTGGCACTTACGGAAGGCTGCTGGATCGCTTCTGTGATTCAGCCTTCACTTCGGATTGATTTGCCCGTTCCATGTGCCCGTGTCTGACATGCAGCTAGTCAGCTTGCTCATGAGCATGGCCCCATCTCTGCAGACTGCATGGAGCGAAAGGAACCTCTTCCCATTGCTCCTTGTGGACATGTTATAAAGGGGAAATTGCACACTCCTTCTACGGGAAATTTAACAAGGCTCTTTAGGATTTGGAARCAGAGCTTTATGGCAGGGACAGGTACTTTATGGCAGGGACGGGCAGCAGGTTTGGCAATCGGCATTGCGTTTTGTCAGACTGTGGTAAAATTAACAGTGAGGATGAGCTCTCCTGTGCCCAACATGAACTTGCCTTCAGACACTTAATAGTGGCAAGTGAAGGTGTTCTGCAAACTCTGTGTTCTTTTTTACTGCTTCCCACATTGTATATTCAAAACTTGAATTAGTTGCTGTTGGGGTTTGTACCCAATAACCCTCTTTCGGCTTATGCGCAAGGCAGGATTTGATTATGCTGAAGGCATGCCTATGCATATAGCTTGTTCACGGTTCACTGTTTACAGTTGTTGGTTGTGGGGGGTGAAAGTGAGAGAAGGTTCCCGAAGAACCTAGAAGCTTCTTTGTGGTATAGTTATCTGCCAGGGAGTTTCGGCGCTCCAATCATCAGRCAGAGACTCCTGAGTGACAGGATGAGAGCCAATAGGGGGCTGGGGAAGGGCCCGTCCTCAGCCTATCGAAAACTCTCCTCCAATGTTATAAGGTTATAAAACACTTGTTCCTRGTGCAAYAAAGGTTCRTCTCGTGGTTGAAGAATCKCTTGCTGGTCTTTCSTATTATTGCGTGATTGGTGTGTACTKGGAGYGTGATTGGAGACGAACCCCCTCACCCTCCTAGTGTGTTTTCCCTCCTATTCCCTGCTTCTTTCCCTACCCTCTTGACTTTGTGGCTTCCCMCCCACGACGGGGAGAGGATCTTCGGAGGAGTGTGTCTCCTTCGGAGATCAAGGCTATACAGGAGCCTGCCTTTCGGGATCCAGCACGAGTGATAGTGTTGGGCAGGGGTAAGTGGCTGGGTCCATGGAGGGCGAACGCCTGCAAGTTGYTTAGCATTGTTGGGTGTTCATTCAGTGCTGCTATCTTGGCTTTCTCTGTGCTTTTTATTTAATCCATTTTTTKGCATAGTTAATCACCTGCATAGACTCTTCCCTCCTAGTCAGTAGGAGCATTTAAGCAGTTTTCCAGAGATGGCATTTAATTTTTCCATACCTCTGTAAAGAACTTGTAATGGCCTTTAAGACCTTAAAATTGCTGCAGTTTTGCTGTGTTTAAGGTAGTGTTTCAGAGGAGGCAAGAATCAATTGGCATATGGTTACATTTTSTTATTGTACCACTGGCTGATATTGCTATTAATAGAATAAATATCTGAGTAACCTCATATGATAACCTCCATGATCAGTATCTATGACGTTAAATTACAGCTGTGACTTTCAAAGAGTATTAATTGTATGTGTATATGTGTAACTTTCTCACTCTCCAAAATAAGGCATTTTCCTGGATGAAACAGAAGCTACGTCACCTTAATACTCTGTGATGTAATTTCCCACTTCACTGAGGAATCAGAAAGAGAAAAAAAATAGCCTTTTTATAGATGAGTTCCAAATTACAACATCCCTGTATATTCTGAAATCTCTTCTTCTCAAATTAAGTTCAAGAATCAGAATTGCACTGTCAAGAATATACATATTAAAGGAAATTATTAAAACCACATATCTCCAGGGTTGTGGTCCAGTGATCCGAATGAGCAAAGATAGCACAAAACATTGTTCCTATTATTTGGTAAGCTAATTCTGTGGGAACTCTGCATTTATTAGGTTTATTAATTTTATGCTTGATTTTTTTTTTTCTTCAAGAATGTGCTTTGCAATGGAGTTCTATCTGCAGAGTGGTGGATGAGTCACTGCTTATTAATCTGATTTTGTTTATATGGAAAGTAAATTAAGCATGAAGATTTTCTTTTACTGTGCTCTACTTAGAAGGTGGAGTCTTTTACTACTCTGATGTCTATTGCTAGTTTGAAAATCTCATTTCCACAGTCTATCACTTTGACTTGAAATGCAGTCCTAAATTCCAGCACTAGCCAAATTTGGATTTGTTCTTTGCATGAAAACTAAAATTATCTAGTCAGAAGAGAACCTTATGCCTAGTGTGACACTTTCTGAGCGTGTCCCGGCGTGAAACCTACCCAGAAGGGCCTCTCAGATCGTTAGGGCCTTGGTCACATCTAGTGAGCTCTGGCTGAGTAGGCTAATCCAGTATGAGCAGGAGTAACAAGGCAGCCATAGGGAAAGTAACAAGTAGTAGGCATGGGGAATATGTCCATGGATGTCTGTTGTGCATCGAAAGCCGAGACCTGGGTGGAGTTGCTACATGTAGGGGCTGAATTGGCAATCACGTCCTGGTATGTTGATGAGTTGGGGCAAGTGCCTCATTCTACATCCAAGGTGTCAGTCAGAAGTGGGCAGAGATGTAGGAGCYTTGAGCTGTGTGAGTGTCAGGTGCTGCACTACAGATGTCTTAGGAGAGGACCATCATTGCTATATATTTCCTGCTTAATAAATAAATCTTGGATTTTATGTGACTAAGTGAWGTGAGCAGATCCAGCATATATGAATGCAGCTTTACAGAGGCTGCAGAACCTATACTGATTTATGCCAGCTTTACATTTATAGCCAATCTTAGGAGAACTAATAAGAAGTGATACTGGGTTTATAGCGACTCATTTCTTTGATGGAACAGAAGATTGTAACTTAATAATCGTAGCTTGAAATACTGCAGTTTATTTTAGTTCAAAGACTTTCCCTCCCCCCCCTTTTTTTTTTGGTCCAGTAGTTGGTAGTCTTTTTTTTTTCTTTCCTCTTCAAAGAAGGAGAAAATACACAACTGTTTCTTTGAGACTAAAATACTGAAACAAGAAAATGGCTCACAGGAAGACTGCGTATGACACTTTTATCTGACTTGATACTGACTTTCACTAAACCCTTTGCAAAACTGTCCTTCAGAAAACCAAAGAAAAGAAAAACAAGACAAAAGAAAAAAAACTCTCAAAACATTTCTTACTCACCATGTGCTGCTTTAATCATTCACAGGGAGATGCAGAAGTATTTTCCCCAGTTCAGTTTGTGCTCTATGTGGCATATGTGCTTTTTAGCTCTTTAATTTTCCTCCACAACATCTTTTTCCCTCTCTGCAATTTAATGACTCCCYGTTTCCTTTGTCATACCATCTGCTTCGCTCCATGACTGTCAGACATCATTCCTTTCAGGCACATTGAAAGTAACAGCACCAGGACTCAATTTGGAGCTGTATGTAACACTTTATGGAATCATTTGTGCAATGTTCTTATCAGTGGAAAGCGGGGCGACTCCCCAGCCGCAAAGGGAACACTGGATAAGGAAAAAGAGTAACTGTTATTTTTTACCTCTGTTTGCCATGTTTTGTAAAGTTTAGTCTTTATATTCTCAGCAGAAAATAACTGAATCAAGTAGTACTTGATTCTAACAATTCTTAAAATTTATGTGTAAGAAGCTTCCCATATTCTATATCCTTGACTTGGAGAATATTCAAAATGCAGGATATTTCTTGTCTGTGGCCTCCAAGACCTCCTGTGACCATCCCACAGCCCCAAATCAGGGCTTTTCTATATTCTGAAGCACCTGTTGTTTCTCCAGCTTTTTTGTTGTTTCTCAGGCTTTTTGTTTCTCCTTGCTCCCTTTCACTTTCTGCTTTATACTCTAAAAGGRTTCACTGACTTTGCCAAAGCAATACTAAGTTGAACTGATTGCATATTTGGGTCTAACYAGGTCCCCGAATGAAGGTATCTTGTTTCTGACTTGTCCAGTAGTTACTGCTTCAGCTGCCTAATTACATGAAGGAGTTTAATATTTCTTTATGTCTGTCATAAATGACAATTGGCTGTTAYATCCACCATGGTCAGCAATTCATAATAATTTCCATAATCTATCCATAGCATTAAATATCTAATCAGGAATGCAATAAATAAGTAAGTTATGCATGCAAGTCAGAGTTCAGTCACTCACACTTATCCTGCAGAAGAAAGAAAGCAATCTTTTCATGTAATGTTACGTTAAAGGGAAGCCTAGTAAAAATAAGAAAATTATAAATAATCCCAGTATAACTATGAAGCATTTGGAAAAGATCTGAAACGCAGTCAAAAAGAATCATAATAAAACTCTTCTTAATAGAAAACTGATGGGTTTTTTTTCGGAATTTCATTACACCCAAAAACTTTTCATTATTTTAAAAATGTTATTTTTCTGCTTCAGTCAATAGGCATTAGACAACTCATTTACTTGCAGTATCCAGACAATAGATTAATTATCACCTGAGACCATTCATTCCTCAATRGTAGTTTATTTTCAATTATTACTCACTTTTTTAAATTCATCTCTCACCAAATTTTTAAGAAGTCATTTCATTTCTTCCAACCTTTCATATTTTTTTTTTTTAAAAAAGAGTTTTAATTGAAGCTGGCATCCTCCTATGTAGGATTGCTATGAATTACMGCAAGAAGGCTATGAATCAAAGTGAAAAACCATGTAGTTACTTCTGTTTTTCCAATTGTGTCCATGAAACTTAGGAATAAATACTTCCTTCTGAATAAATGGTTGGATGACATTATTTGGTTCATAAAAATAAGTCCTATGTCATGTTCTTACAAAGAATACATTTAGTAATAGAATWTTAGTGTTAAATATATGTGTATTCATGAAGCTTGGCTTCATACATAAAAGGCAGCATATTAMAGGAGGTATTGGCTACTGCTTCATTCTCAAGTATAGCTTGAGATAGGCACTTCAAAGCAGGCTAAACATCCCTGTTTCATACGCTGCTGAATAACTGCTGTATTCCCACTTGGCACTGTCATCTATGCCATTTAGAGAAAACYGTGTACCAATGCTTCCATAAGAAACATTACGAAAAGGTCAGTTTTGAAATTTGGCTGTTTCCCTCTTCAGCTCCAGCCCACACGTTCTACAGACTCCTGTAGCTAACTGTGCAGGTGTCCCTTGCAGCAAGCAGCCAGACTGCTGTTAAATGCTTAAAAAAAAGAAAAAAAAAGAGGCTGTTATTTTGAAACTGTGTTCTTGATTCACTGGACTTGCTTTGGGCAAAAATACACAGTAGTGTTAGCTGTTGCAGAGCAAGTTAAGGCAAATTCTTTGCAAATTGTCTTTGTCTTGAGTGCATAAAACCTGTAAGTAGGGGGACCAAGGAGGAAGCAACATTTTTTTTTTTTCCCTAAGCTACAGTGATATCATGTAATATGTATTATAATGTAATATACTGTATTATGTTAATGTGGAAGCTCCCGGCACTCCAGCCTCTTACAGGACAAGTCTGCTCTCTGTCTCCTTGGGGCCACCTGCCAGTATCGGGAGATCTTCAAAACCCGTTTGGAATTTGAAGTGAGCAAAAGTAATAGCTTGTTATATTTCTTCTTGTTTATATAATGGAGATGTAAGAAAGGTGGCTAAATGAGTTCAAAACTCTAGTTATCCTAAAGCCAGTGAGTGGATCCTTTCCTGCGGTGTATATTTAATGAAAAGCCACTATCAAAATTCCAGCAGTTTTTTTTTCCTTTGGTATGACTTTTTATTATTCTATAGATTAATTTCCCATCTCAGGTTCCTAGTCTTTGATCACACTTATAAATTAAGCTTTATCTTCACAATTGTATCAAACTCACTTCCAAGGGACCTAATGAGAGACTTATTTGACCTTCTTTTTAGTGACATAGATGATGAAGCTTCCTCAAAGGACTTGCTTTTTTATCATTAAATATTTTGAAGACAAAGAGACTATCTAAATCTCCAACAAACTAATGTTGCAGCTTTCAGTTATATTCCTACCATCAAAAGTATTAAAGGATATTTGCAGAACCTTAAGAATTGTAGGTCTAATTAGCCAAGTTAAATTAAAATATGAATCTCTGTGGGGTAATAGATTATTAGATTATCTTTTCAATATTGACAACTAGACTTTCACCTAGAAGGACTTCTCCCCAAGCAACTCAGTTAACTCTTGTTACCCTGTACCCTTAGGCTTTCAGAACTAAAGATGATTAGTGCGGATGAATCCTGATGATGAAAGAATATCAGAGGTTATGAGTTTGTGATTAAATAGAATATTTATCTTAGACCAACTGTTTGCAGTTGTCCACATTATTTGCAGGAAAAGGAGAAGACAAAAGGCTTACCAAAAGCTTACAGAAGCTCAGTTCATTAATCAAATAATAGTTCTTGCTCAATAGGAAGAAGAAGAAACATTTTCTGGAGTTTCTGTAGCATTGCATTTGTTGCATTTCTTCCACCTCTAACTATTTGCTTTCCCCATGTTGCCTCCCTCCGAAAAAAAGAGAATCTCATCCTTTTTTTTTGGTGTTTGTTTGTTTTTTTTTTAAGGCTAATAAATGCGTCTCACAGGAGAGTTACAGATTACAGATAATGTTCTCTAAATAGTTTGAAGTAAATCATCCAAGTGTTGTAAAAATTATTTTCATTTAAAGCAATGTAGAATTTACATTGTACCCCCCCTTCATGGGGCTACAAAGTCACCCTGATACGATCCTACACATAGTTTAAAAAACGTTTACCTTTTTTTGGCTTTCATACTGAAATATGTTAGATCTTCTGTCTTCTCGGAATTGCCTATGGAAATATTTTTTGACATCATAATTTCTATATCATCTTAATTCCTTTTTTTTGTCTTTGGCTTTTAACTAATGTGCAAGTTAAAACTTGTTTATATTTTGGGGTGGAAGAAGGATTACAGATACTTCAGGGACAGTTGGGTGTCCAGGAGAAAAAGTCATTGAGTTATTGTTCCACATAATACTGAATTGAATAATGCAACTAAAAAGCTTATGGCAAAGTAAGCAGAATAAGAGAGGTGGATGCAGTTTGTTTTGGTTCATACAGTGTTGTGTGTATTCTGAAGCAGCTGTACAACAGATACTATTCTCTGTCTTGAAGTCATTATCGTGCCATGTTTAGTCGATTAAATTTAACCTATACCAAGGTGGAGATCTAGCAGCAGGTTTTTAAATTTGATATGCTTCTGTCTGTGTGTTTAATATGCTATAAAGCTGAAACAATTCCAATGAGTAAGATTTCACAACATTAAAAGTGAGATTTTAAATGTTTCACCAAAACTCTGCAAATTCTTTCATTGCCTGAGGGAGATACGTACCAGAGTGCTTTAAAAATAGGACTAAGATGAATCAGACTTTATTCATTCTGAGTTAATGGAGAGAGTATTGCTTTTTTTCTCTGCAGGGCATTYACATTTGAAAATTTGATTAGTGTAATGCACAACACGGCTCATATAGGATATTGTTCAGGGGCTTCATTCTGTAATGACCTGTCCATGCTTAAGGCAGTGTGCTTGGAATGTAACCACAGGATTTAAAATTATGTTTGCGTGCTAAAGTTTGAAAGAGTTACATAACTGTTTAGCTTGCAGACACTGTTGTTTGTTTTCCATTTTTTGGATTTTTTTTAAATTTTATTGTGAACTAATTGCTGGTTGTTTTCAAATTTTATTAGATAGGAAACTTCTGTGAGGTCTTATTTATTCTTCTCGGCAAAACTCTTAAGAAATACCATTAGAAATGGAAAGTTGACWGAACCTCATTATTTGTGACTGGACAATGAACAGTGTATTTTGATCACAGATATAAAACAGATGTTCTAAGCAGATTCAAATTTATGTGGCCTGGAGCAAAGTGTGCCTTGGCAGACAAGACAGRGAATGCAAGAGAGTTTTTTTAGAAAATCTCATTTGTCTTCATGGATTTTTGGCATTAGGTTAACTAATAGGCCATAAGAACATTTGAATTTATAGGAAGACTCATGGATTTGAAGGAAGAGCTGCTCATGCCTGTTTTCTTTTCATGCACACACTCTTCATTGTGCCTACGGTCACTTTTAGTAATTGATTGGAATCCTGTGCTCAAGACCAGGTCTGCAAATCTGTTCTCATGTCTGAGCCCTCACTCAGAGACTCAGTTGTGTTGCCAACTGGAGAATACAAAGCTTCCACAGAAACCAYGAAGCCTTCGAGCTTACAAAGGGGGATCAGTGTTAAAATATTTAAATGGAGTTGTGAACGTGATGGTGCCAAAGGATCCTTCACAACAAAGGRCTTCAGTAGGACACCTATGGGAGCYGCGTATGCTGGAGCATCATGATTGCAGTGTTGAGGAATGCTAGCTGGATGCATAAGGCAGTCTCTTGGCATCTATGTTTAGACAGTGGAAGATAACATAAGAAAAGCCAGCCCATATCACTGTAACGTTGTTCTGTTGTTTGGTGGAAAATAAGTTTGGTTTTTTTTTTTCTCCTTTCTCCTTTGTTTCCTAGTTCTTGGTGTGAGGGGAGGGAGTTTCTTAGTCATCTTTTTGAGCCTAATTTTTAAATTTGTTTATTTCTGTCCCACAGAATTTTGAATTGCCAATTTAGGAGTCTGTTCCCTGAAGACAGAAAATG